>CAWUFW010008481.1:600000-883281 GCA_963921515.1 Calotriton arnoldi | reverse complement strand
AACCGACGCATCACCTCCCCACGCAGTAAGAAACCAACACATCACCTCCTCTCCGGTAAGGAACCGACGCATCACCTCCCCTGTGCAGCAGTACGGAAATGATGCATCACCTCCCCCGGAGCAAGGAGCCGACGCATCACCTTCCCTGAGTGTAAGGAACCGACGCATCACCTACCCTGCTGCCCGTTTTGTTTGTTTGCGTGACGCATCCCAGGTACTTTGCATGAAAGGTGTCGCATCTGCAATTTGCTTTGAACTGAACTATTTCTACCATCTGAAAGTCATATTTTTATTTTTGTTGTTTGGTCTTGTTTCGGTTTAGATAAAGATTACTTATTTTTCTAAACTGGTGTGGTGTACATTTGTAGTGTTTTCACTGTATTACTGTATGTGTTCACAAATGCTTTACACACTGCCTCTGATATAAGCCTGTCTGCTCGTGCCAAGCTACCAAGGTGGTGAGCAGGGGTTATTTTAGGAGTGTATCCCCCTTACCCTGACTAGAAGCAAGGGTCCCTATTTGGACAAAGGTACCTACCTCTGCCAACTAGAGACCCTCATTTCTAACAGTGGCAATATAAGAAAAACACTTGATTACTAGCCACTGGAGGGGATGTAGAGGCTGAGCCGCTGCAATGCTAAAATTACCTAGCCCGAATGACTCTTTATACATTACTATGACAACGAACCAGGCAATTATTATACTCCTGCCTTTTTCTAAGATTATGCTGTTTTTACATGACTGTAATTGTTTGCTGAGTTTAACAGAGTCTACTGACACTTTAACTGGCTTATTGTACAGTATTGTATCAACTTTTAAATTACGTTCATTGTACTTATATGGTGGTTGGCCGCATCTTTTAATCCTTGTCGGCATCAATTCCAATGAATGAGTACAACTTTTTATCATTTGTATTGACTTTGCTTTGAATGCAGTTATTTGCTTGTTCTTTTACGGTGCATTGCCGATATAAAGAGTAATGACTGACTGACAACAAAAACGGATTCGAACTGTCATGTTCAAAGTAATGTTTGACCGGAATGCCATGGCTGGCACTATCAAATGTCTGGGGTCCCACTACAAAGGCTGTGTATCCTTGATTGCACCTCATGCCTCTGCCCACTAGACACTCCCTGCTCCTTTATCTCACTGTTTCAGGTTCATCTCTGCTGTCTTTCTTTGTCACTGTTTTCCATACTTCTCTCCCTTCTTCTTTCCTCTTTTGTGGTATTTCTCTCTCTTGCTCTGGGTCAAAGTCTGATGAGGAAAAATAAGTGCATCTCCCCAAAAATAAGTGCTGGAGGGCCCCACCTGCAACCACCAGCTCAAATTAAGCATTGCATTTTTAACCACTTCCTTCCTTCCACAGCCTCCTTTCCCTATCTCATGTATTGCAAAACTGTCCCTTGCTCTCCCAAAGTCTTTCCTGCTAAATGCTGGGGAAAAGGTGAGCTGCAAAGAGCCAGGAATTCAGGAATCATATGAGGTAAAAAGGCCATTCTTTCCAAAACTTGCTTTCTATTTCCTGTTCAGGGCCAAAAATGTGCGATTGCTAATAACTGGCGATAGCAGCCACAATCCTTAACACCAGGTCCAGTACAAATTAATTCACCTAATGCATAATTGTTAACATTTGAGCATAAACACAAAGTCATCTGCTTATTTTGTATGCCATATTGTCTGTTTGCGTCATGAGTATCTCAAGTCAGATCTGTATACCTTTTCCTGATGCCATTCACCAGGGAGGGGAATCTCTGTCTGTGCACAACCAATTCCCTCCCACCAAGTAAGTCCAGACGTGGGCAACAGCGGAGTAGGGCTAAAATGCCAAAGCAGACAAGAGGCCTTACCCCTCAGCCAGCCCTAAACCCACATCAAGTGCTATCTAAAACCAAATTTAAGCCTCCATGTGCGCGCCGCAAGGTTGTGCATCATTTTTCTTTTACAGTCTTTCCTCTATGACCTTTATGTGAGTCCTCCTTTATCCAGTTCTAAAGAAATAAAGAAGGCAGGAGCAAGTTTTACTAATGCCTGTCCCTTCCTAACATTGCTTTTCTGATCCAAAAATCCAAGAGCCCTAGCAGCCATTTGCCCACATCCATCCAGTTTACAGAGAAGTGACGGAGGCAGTGGGTTTGACCATCGTTGTCCATTCTAGGCCTCCTTCAGGTCTCTTCCTGAGACCCAGAAGATCAGCAACTGCTTGAACTCCAGATTCACAGCCTGGTTTTTCACTGCTTACTGCTCTGACATCAGAGCAGTGAATGACTGAGTTTAAAGATAGTACCTCTCTGTGAGAGCCATACCCATGACGATTGTTATGTAATACTCAATGACAATGACATTGACTACATCTGCTCTAAAAGGATGATGCAATTGAAATTATGTAGGGCTGCAACTTTGGAGCTATAAAGAAGGTTTCTCCTGATCTGTTAGATCTATCAGGAGACCAATTATCGGTGGTTGTGTTAGAAATTGGTTTACTGGTTTAAAGGGGTGTGAGCCCTGATCAAGCAGCAACCATGATCCCAGTTAGGATAAGGTATAAGCAAATCCTAAATTAACCTGTGCTCACCCTCTGGTAGCTTGGCACAGAGCAGTCATGCTTAACTTAGAGGCAATGTTTAAAGTATTTGTGCAACACTTCAAACAGTAAAACAGTGAAAACACCACACAAAATGGATCCCACACCAGGTTCGAAAAATAGATCTGAATTTAATAAATAAAACAAGACCAAAACGTAAAATATCCAATGAGTAGAACTGGAGTTATTGAATTTCAAAGTTTATAGTGAGAAATAGCATCAAACTGCACAAAGCGCTATTGGGAGATATTTGATGGTGCCGGACTAGGACAAAGTCAGAAGTTCTGGCCGACGAGTGCCGGCTGACTACAGGGACCCAGTAAGGCTCACTGAACAGAGTACCTTAAATGCTAGTTGCGGAGCGTTGCGTGAATTGATGCATCATGCAGCCGAGACAATGCGTCGGTTCTGAGAAGCAGCGAGGCTGCTGTGTGAGGTCCTGTTGTGCCAACATTGATCATCCCATCGACGGGGCTTGCAGTGTGAAGTCCAGTGTTGGGGATGTGATGCGCAGCTGAGGCAATATGCGATTGCGATGAGCGATGAAGCTGCAATGTGGAGTTTCGTCATCAAGGCTGTCGTTGATGAGAGATGCGTGGACCTGTGCTTCGGGAAAGCGTAGTGCAGTGACAGTTGGAAGGTTATGCATTGGTTCCAAGATGCTGGTTGCGGCGGCGATGCAAGCCGTTTGCGACAGGTCTAATCCACCCAGCAGTGGTGATGTGTCGGTTCTGCTCGGGGACGTGCAGCTCAGCCGAGAAGATGCATCCCATCTGCTCAGGAATGTATCATTCAGCAGAGAAGATACACCTTCTAAGATATTGGCAGCCATATGTCCCCAGAGTTCCAGAAATCTGTGTTAGCAGCAAAACTGGTTTATAAAAGACCCCCGATGGACCTTCAGCAACCCACCAATATGTTGCTCCAGTTTGAGCCTTCATTGGAAATACATGCTGCCCAATCCAATCGCTCGCTAAGGGTGATCTCAGGATACTCAAAAATGTGTACCTGTTCGAACGACATCCCATTCAGGGTGGGATTGGAGTGCTTTGTGCGGCATAGTTGAATACTATGTATTTTGCTTTTCCACATTTATTTCCAGACCTCTCTGTGTGCAAAAAGTATTACATTCGTCCAGAATCTTCTGGATACCCATGGGTGACTAGGATATGAGGAGCATGTCATCCGCAAACATTAGCGCAGGCACCTTTTTATTAGCTGGTCTGGGAGCATCATAGTCACACATGTTCAGGCGGGAGACCAGGTAATTGCAGTGTGAAGAGTGTTGGGGCAAGGGCACAGTCCTGCCTTACGCCTTTATTAACCAGGAATGATTCAGTCCTTTCTCCTAGCTGGCCACATCAAACCTGAGCAAAACTCTGATTATAGAGCCTTTCAATGGCTATACGTAGGTAAGTTGGAACTCCGATCTCAGCCAAAATGTGCCACAAAACTTTTCTGGGAACCAGATTGAACACAGATCTCAAGTATACATACACCATGTAAAGTCTACCATCTTCGCGAGCAACGGTTTTCCAATACAATAACTGTAGCCTAAACACTTGGTCAATGGTGGACGTGCAGTTACGAAAACCTGCTTGCAGGGGACTTAGGATATCATTAGCCTCCATCCACACTTGTTATCTTTCTAGAACAACTCTACTAAATAACTTTTGTGGTGTATCAATAAAGCTAATGGGTCTGTAGTTAGTTGGCAACAAAGGGGAGTCCTTTTTGTGGATAGAGATTATTTCAGCCCCCGCTCAAGATGGGGGAATAGACAGCCCACCCTTGATAGCATTAAATAATAACACAAAATATGGACCACAGACCTCAGTCAGAA
This sequence comes from Calotriton arnoldi, assembly GCA_963921515.1. Taxonomy (NCBI): domain Eukaryota; kingdom Metazoa; phylum Chordata; class Amphibia; order Caudata; family Salamandridae; genus Calotriton; species Calotriton arnoldi. The sequence continues at coordinate 878,853 of CAWUFW010008481.1, read as the reverse complement.
AAAATCACCAGGTAACTTATCGATGCCAGGAGCTTTGTTCAGGACAATCTTCTTGACAATCTTTGTGGGGGAAACATCACTTCCTTGCTAGTGATAATAGGGTAAGCATCACTAGTGGAAGCTCCCTCTGTGCCTACCATGGAGAGGATCTTAGCCAATACTAGTGGTGCACTGACTCCCGGCATCGGGGAGTACAGAATTGAAAAATGTGCTTTTCCAACGTCTGCAGCAATGTTATTTTCGATGGTAGCAACACCCTCAGTATTCCCAGTGGCTACTATGTTCCAGAATGTAGTTTAATCATTTTCTCTAGTGGCAGCAAGTAGGGCCTCCCATCCCTTTTAATCCCATTTTCTCTTGGCATAGCTAACAGCCTTTTTATAAGCCGCTCTCTCAGCTTGAATTTGGGTCTATCCTGGGACTTAATTGAGGTGATTAATGCAAGTTTGGCAGCTCTATAATGGCTACTGAACCACGAAGGTGGGCTCCTCCTGGCTCCCACGTGTTTGGCTTCCACATAAAAAAGTATTTTCAGACCTTTAAATAATTGGTTGTGAACCCCCCCAATCCTCACTATGGATTCTTCCTGGCCAAAAAGGGGATCTGAGTTGCTCAAATCTCCTAGACTCTTCTCCACCAGGTTATAAATGGACTTGACTGATTCCTGTGAGTGCGCTATTACACTCCATTTAATTCTGAGCTTGTTTGTTGCTAGTTTGTGCCTGCCATCGAGAGGTTCTAGTCGGGTGACTGTTGCTCTACTATCTGAGAGATCTATATTGAGTGCAAGGGCATTGTGGTCACTGTCATGCCTTGTTATTTCAGTGACATACGGCCAGCAACTGACATCAACTATTATATAATCTATTAGACCAGTACTTTGGGTTCTATTGGAAGTGTGCCTCCCTTCCCTGCCTGATGGGGTTCTCCCGATGCAAGCACGCACACTCTGATTTAGGGACAGAGCATTTCTTTGCAAAGCCAGCGGAGACCATTTCTTTATGGGGTGCATTGTTAAGTTTGGAGTAGACCAGACTCTATCCTCCTCCAGCATAAGGCCATTAATGCTCACATCCATAGGCTCGATTTGGCAATGAAAATCTCCACCTGCTACTTATGTCCAGTAAAGCTGTAAGGTGTGTAGCGAGCAATTCAACTGTTCATGGGTCTTGAATAAATGTTGTAGACATAGACAGCTAGCTCAGATGGGAATAGTAGTTTTACACACAGGATGTCTTCAGATATTATCTCAACCTTTTTCACTGTGCACCCAAGATGAGTTCTGACCCAGGTCACCAAGCCCCCAGATGGTTTGCCCCTACCCCTGACTAATGCCGCCTTACTATAGGTGACAAATCCTGCTTGCTGTACTTTCAAGGTTAGCCAGGTTTCTTGAAAGAGGCAGTGTTAGACTTGGCATCTTTTGGCGTGTTTCCCCTGACTTTTTGCTTTCTGACCTCCCGGTTTTGACTCTGTTTTTGCTGGTGTAATGATTCTGCGCACTTTCCTCACTGCGGTCCAGTGGGAAAGTGCAAGTGCTCCTGTATAAAATGCGTTATGGATTGGTGTTTCCATGATTGGCCTATTTGGTTTATGTGTCAGTCCCTTGTAAAGTGCACTGCGAGTGCCAGGGCCTATAGACCAAATGCTGTTGGTGGGCTGCAGCACTGGATTGTGCCACCCATGCAAACAGCCCGTAAAGTGTAACTCGGGCCTGCCATCGCAGAGCCTGTGCGCAGCCTGGGGCTGCCATAGTCGACTTGGCAAGTGCACACACTTGCAAGTCCCTAAACCTTCCCTTTGCGACATGTTAGTCACCCCTAAGGTAGGCCCAAGGTACCCCTGTGGGCAGGGTGCGGTGTATGCGAAAGGTAGGACATGCCCGGGTGTGTGCGGCATGTCCTGATAGTGAATTACAGCCTAGTTCGTTTTTCACTATTGCAAGGCTACCTGTTCCCCTAGGCCAGAACGGGCAGTTTTGATTATTACAGCTTATAATCCTAACTGACCCCGGGAACATGGTAGAAATTCAAGTTTAGTATGCCTGGACTCAGAATGATAAAATACAGCTTTTAGTGAAGTTGGTTTTAACATTCTGTGTTTGAAAATACCACTTTTAGAAAGTGGGTATTTTCTTGTCTAACCATCCAAGCCTGCCTCTGCGAGGTTGTGTATTCCTTGTCTGGAGTGTGAGTGACAGGGGCTGGGGGATGCCAGGAGACAGGGTGAGTCAGCACAGGGATGAATAGCAAGATCTACATGTAGATGGGTGGGAGGGGTCGCACCTGGGCCCTGAATAGGACAGTGCCTTCCCTCCACAATGCTGGCTCCACCTCCTGTGGTGCGTCTGATGTCCCTGGCCTACTCACTGAAAGAAGGGATGGAGACTTGTCAACAAAGTGCTCCAGAACTGGTTTGGACTAGGCAAAGGCCTCTCTGCCTTCAGAGAACAAAGGAATTTGGGATATAAATATTGGGGCCCTGACCCCATGAATTTAGATCTCGCTGGAATCAAGGAACCTGCCAAGACGAAGAGCTGGAAGAGCTGCCAGGAGGAGTACTGCCCCGTTGCTGTGTTGTTGCTTTGTTGGGTTGGCCTGCAGTTGCTGCTTCTGTCTTGGGCAGTGAAAGGACTGGACTGAACTTTCTACGAACTTGTGCTGAGTATCTCCAAGGGCCAGGAACCGAGCTGGCCTCCTGTTAAGAAGTCTCAGGGACTACAAAGACTTCACAAGCCTCTGGGTACCGCTTCTGGAACGCTGTTTCAGTTGCCACAGAGGAAGGGAACTGCAACCGACTCCGTCAACCGAATCCATCCCTGGCCGGTGACCTGTTTGCACCGCAGACCGCATCGCCCCGCTTCGCATCGCAACCCTGGTCTCACCGTGGGCGACGTCCGACGCCGCCAACATCGAGCCGCTGCTTGCACCGTGACCTGTGGGCACCGCAGTTCGCATCGCATCGCTTCACTGAACCAACCGGACCCGACCGACGAGGTCGCTGCAACTGGCTCAAGTCGTGACCGCACCGCATTTGGGGCACCGCTCGCACGTCTGCGACGCACCGCTCCGACTCGCACCGCTGTCCGACGCCAGCTCCCGCACTCCGGCTTGGTCGCCTGCATCGCAACCTGTCAGCACCGCATCGAGCATCGTCTCGCCCTGCATCGCACGCCTTGGACTCACCGACTCCGTCTTCACGACGCTCATCGAGCCGCTGCCTGCACCGCATCGAGGGACACCGCACCTTGCATCGCTCCGTCTTGCACCGCAACCGCGACGAACGCCGACCGGCTCGTACACTCCGTACCAGCCACAACGAGAAAGGTACTGTAACCGAGTCTGTTCACGACTCTGCTGGCCCGTATCGACGCGGTCGGCTGGAACTGTTAGACTCTGTGGTTTTCAGCCTCACGGTAGGCTCGGATGGAGCTACCGACTCGTACGAACTTTGCTTTTGTGCTATTCCTGCAAAGAAGAAGTTAACGTATCAAGCATTCATTCGTAAAGTATAGTATTGTGGATTTTTGTCGTAATTGGTCTTGTCTTGAGTATATAAAATATTGGTTATTTTTCTAAACTGGTGTGGTGTCCGTTTGTAGTGCTTACACTGTATTACTGTTGGTTATGTGCAAATGCTTTACACACTGCCTCTGAATTAAGCCTGACTGCTCGTGCCAAGCTACCACGAGGGTGAGCAGGGGTTACTTCACGAGTGTAACAACCCTTACCCTGACTAGGAAGAAGGGTCCCTACTTGGACAAAGGTGCAAGCCCTTGCCAACTAGAGATCCCATTTCTAACATTGGTTGTCAGCGGTGAGGATAGGACTTGTGTTTGCACTTGACTTACAGTGATTGGTGTGCACTACTACCATATCGCAGACCATTACGTACCACATACTGGTTCTTTTTCTTTTGGCCTATTTTTGATCTTGCCAGTTTTCAACTCACGACTTTTGTCATGCCTGAATCAATTGCATCATCCGTTGCATCTCTGGAAGTTATCTTTGAGGAGGACAGGTTGGAATCCTACGCCGTAAAGGAGTTACGAGCGATTTGTAAAAACTTGAAAGTCCAAATTAAAGGCCTCACAAGGAAGGAGGAGCTACAGAAGGCGCTGAGGGCCTGGGTGGCAGCCAGACATGCCAATGGGCAGCCTGGTGATCTCAGTGAGGAGGTGGAGGAGCCTATTTCCAGGGTGGATGTGCTTTTGGGTAGGGGGAACCCGCCAGGTCAGGCAGCAGCAGTCTGTCCCCAGAGGAGCTGGAGGACAGGCGGGAGGCAAGGCAGTTTGAGCTGCAGAAGCTCAGGCTGGAGAGTGAGCGGGAGGAGAAGAGATTGGCCATAGAGGAGAGGAAGATGCTCTTAGAGCATGAGAGAGAACTGAAGGAGCTAGAACTTAGGAGTAAGTCAGGCTCAGATGGTGGCAGCAATTCGTCCAGAAAGGCAGACAGGATTGTACACATTCCCAAGAACGTAGGCAAGGAGTTCAAGAAGGGGGATGACATACAAAGGTGGTTTCAGGGTTATGAGGCAGCCATACACATGAATGGGGTCCCTGAGGAGAATTGGGGAGCAGGATTGTGGCCACTTTTCCCTGAAGAAGCAAGGGATGCTCTGATAGCTTTGGGTAAGGGGTATCACCTCACCTATGCTGACATGAAGGATGCCCTTCTCACGAAGTATGGTCTTACTCCTGAAAAGTACAGGGATCAGTTCAGGTCCAGTAAGAAGTCTGATGCCAACACTTGGTTGGAATGTGTGGATGTGTTCTGCAGGTCTCTGGATGGTTGGGTAAAGGGCAGTAGTGTAACAGATTTTCAGGGGCTCTACAACTTGATTGCATGGGAGCACTTGTCTAGTCTATGTTTTGCAGATCTGCGCCAGCACCTAGTTGATAGTAAGCTAACTGACCCCAGGAAGCTTGCTATGGAAGCGGACCGCTGGGTGAGTACCAGGGTCCACAAGAAAGCGTTTGGGGGAGACTCAGCCAAAGGTGGGCAGGGTCCCCAGCAGAAAGGTGGGGGGACAAGGGTAAAGCACCGGAGTTCTCTAAAGGGCCCCAAACTAGTACCCAGGGTAAAGGTTCCCAGCCCCCGGTGATAAGAAGAAAGGGGTCTCTACAGGGAAGCCTGTTGAGACCGGCCCCCGCAAGTGTTATGCATGTGACCAGGTAGGTCACTTTAAGGGGGACCCCAAGTGCCCGAAGGGGACACAGCCACCCACCGGTGGACAGTCCAAAGTGTTGGCTAGTGTAGCGCTTGGGGAGGAGGGGTGCCCACAGGAGGGTGGGGATCCCGCAGAAATGACCCTTGTCTCACTCGGGGACAGTGAGATGGTCCCAGGAAACCAGGTGCCCCCTAACACAAAGAAATATAGCACCTGGGTGACCATTAATGGGAACAGGGTAGAGGCTCTCAGAGATACTGGAGCCAGTGTGACCTCAGTCCGGTGTCACCTGGTGTCTGAGAAGCAAGTAGTCCCAGGAGCATTCCACCAAGTAGTTGCTGTCGACAACTCAGAGCGCCAATGTATGGTGGCGCAGGTTCCCTTTGAATGGGGGGGTCTCAGGTCCCTTGAGGGTGGTTGTGAGCTCTACCATGCCTGTAGATTGTCTGCTAGGAAACGACCTGGAGCAGTCCTCATGGAAGGAGGTTGAGCTCAGGTCTCACTTGGAGATGCTTGGGTTGCCAGAGTGGGCATGCGTGTCTACTCAGTCAATGGCAGCCAGAAAGGGTGATCAAGAGGACTTGGAGCCTGAAACAGTGGCCCAAGTCCCTGCCAAGAGAAAGGGCAGGGGCGCGGGAAACCGGCCCCCGAAGTTCCCACGGACCGGGAGGAGGCGGACCTCGAGGGGGACGCCCGGTGCCTACAGGGGAGCAGGTAGCCGAACTGGGAGACATCTCTGAGCTGACCCATTGGCAGCAAGAAGGGGGTCCCACCAGGGAGGAGTTCTGCAGGGAGAAGAGCGAGTGCCCTACTCTGGAGGGTCTGCGGCGGCAGGCTGCAGACCAGGCAGCTGGTAATCAGTCCGGGTCACATCTGATCTACTGGGAGAGTGGTCTCCTATACAGTGAGCCTAAGGTTGCTGAGCCTGGGTCAGCCCGTGTGCTGGTGGTACCCCAGCGCTTCAGGACCTTCCTACTGGGTCTGGCTCATGACGTGCCTTTGGCAGGACATTTGGGGCAGGACAAGACCTTTGACAGGCTTGTCACCCACTTCTTTTGGCCCCAAATGCGAAGGCAGTCAGATGCACACTGTTGTTCTTGCCAAACTTGCCAGGCAAGTGGTAAGAGTGGGAGGAAGGTCAAAGCTCCTCTCCAACCTTTTCCGGTTGTTGGAACACCCTTTGAAAGGGTAGGGATGGATATTGTGGGGCCACTGGATCCCAAGACAGCCATGGGCAACAGGTACATCCTGGTCTTGGTGGACCATGCCACCCGGTACCCGGAGGCAATCCCTCTCAGGACAACGACGGCGCCAGTGGTGGGCCGGGCGTTAATGGGGATCTTTTCCCGTGTGGGATTCCCCAGAGAGGTGGTTTCTGATAGGGGGACCAATTTCATATCCAAGTATATGACATCCCTGTGGAAGGAGTGTGGGGTAACCTACAAGTTCACCACTCCTTACCACCCACAAGGAAACGGTCTGGTGGAGAGATTCAACCAGACCTTGAAAGGCATGATCAAGGGTCTAACAGAACCCATGAGGCGTAAGTGGGACGTCCTCTTGCCATGCCTACTCTTTGCGTACAGGGAGGTGCCTCAGAAGTCTCTTGGGTACAGCCCCTTTGAGCTCCTGTATGGCCACCCTGTCAGAGGACCTCTGAGTTTGGTAAAGGAAGGCTGGGAGGCAGCTCCCAGGAAAACTCCCCAGGATGTATTTAGCTACATGCTGGCCTTTAGAAACCAAACTGCCCGCTTCAGGAAACTCGCTCAGGCGAACCTAGAAGCAAGCCAGGAAGAAATGAAGAGATGGTATGACCAGAATGCCACTCTGGTCGAATTTCAACCTGGGCAAAAAGTGTGGGTCATGGCCCCAGTAGCACCTTGTGCCTTGCAGGACAAGTGGACTGGGCCATATGAGGTAAAGGAGCGCAAAAGTGACGTCACCTACCTGGTGGATTTGCAGGCTCCAAGGAACCCTTTGAGGGTCCTTCACGTGAACCGCCTCAAGCCCCACTTCGAGAGGTCCGAAGTGAGTATGCTCTTGGCGACAGATGATGGGGTGGAAGAGGAGAGTGAGCCTCTCCCTGACCTCCTGTCTACCAAGGAGCATGATGGGTCAGTAGAGGGTGTGATCCTCTCCCCTACTCTGACTCAGGAGCAGCAGGGGGACTGTCGCCAGTTGTTGGGACAGTTCGCCCCACTGTTCTCTCTGACCCCCGGTGTTACTCACTGGTGTACCCATGACGTGGACACCGGTGACAGCCATCCTGTGAAGCACAAGATTCACAGGTTGACTGACCGGGTCAGAGCCAGCATCAAGGAGGAGGTCTCTAAGATGTTGGCGTTAGGGGTGATTGAGCCCTCCCACAGTCCTTGGGCCAGCCCAGTGGTCTTGGTCCCAAAGGCTGCGGCGCCCGGTGCCACTCCAGAACTCCGGTTTTGCGTGGACTACCGTGGGCTCAATGCCGTCACCAGGACTGACGCGCACCCCATCCCCAGAGCTGATGAGCTCATTGATCGGTTGGGAGCTGCCCGGTTCCTCAGCACGTTTGATTTAACGTCTGGGTACTGGCAGATTGCCTTAACCGATGGGGCCAAGGAGAGATCAGCGTTCTCAACCCCAGAAGGTCATTACCAATTCCGGGTGATGCCCTTTGGGTTGAAGAATGCCCCTGCCACCTTTCAGAGGTTGGTCAATCAGGTGTTGGCTGGGCTGGAGGATTTCAGTGCCGCCTACCTGGATGACATTGCTGTGTTCAGTTCCAGCTGGGAAGAACATTTACAGCACCTTGAGAAAGTGTTGAGGGCTCTGCAAGGTGCAGGCCTCACGATCAAGGCCAGTAAGTGCCAGATCGGGCAGGGTTCTGTGGTGTACTTGGGGCACCAGGTAGGAAGCGGCCAGGTGGCGCCCCTACAACCCAAGATTGACACCATTCTGGCTTGGGAGCCCCCAAGACCCAGACAGAGGTGAGAGCCTTCTTAGGTCTCACCGGTTATTATAGGAGATTTGTTAAGGGCTATGGCACCATCGTTGCCCCCTTAACAGAGCTGACCTCTAAGAGGCAGCCCAGGAAAGTGATCTGGACTGAGTCCTGCCAGAAAGCTTTTGATGCCCTGAAGGCAGCCATGTGCACGGCGCCCGTGCTCAAGGCACCTGACTTCTCCAAAGAATTTGTCGTGCAGACTGACGCTTCAGAGCATGGTGTGGGAGCGGTGCTCTCACAACTGAACGAAGAGGGCCTGGATCAGCCTGTAGTCTTCCTTAGCAGGAGACTACTTCCCAGGGAACAGAGGTGGAGTGCCATAGAAAGGGAAGCTTTTGCTGTGGTCTGGGCACTGAAGAAGTTGAGACCATACCTGTTTGGGACTCACTTCCGGGTTCAGACAGACCACAGGCCCCTCAGATGGTTGATGCAAATGAGGGGTGAGAATCCAAAACTGCTGAGGTGGTCCATCTCCCTACAGGGAATGGACTTCACGGTGGAACACCGTCCTGGTACAGAACACGCCAACGCAGATGGTCTGTCCAGGTTCTTCCGCCTTAGTGAAGAGAACTCCAATGGGGTTGGGTAGTTCTCCCTACTTTCAGCTGGAGGGGACATGTGTTAGACTTGGCATCTTTTTGCGTGTTTCCCCTGACTTTTTGCTTTCTGACCTCCCGGTTTTGACTCTGTTTTTGCTGGTGTAATGATTCTGCGCACTTTCCTCACTGCGGTCCAGTGGGAAAGTGCAAGTGCTCCTGTATAAAATGCGTTATGGATTGGTGTTTCCATGATTGGCCTATTTGGTTTATGTGTCAGTCCCTTGTAAAGTGCACTGCGAGTGCCAGGGCCTATAGACCAAATGCTGTTGGTGGGCTGCAGCACTGGATTGTGCCACCCACGCAAACAGCCCGTAAAGTGTAACTCGGGCCTGCCATCGCAGAGCCTGTGCGCAGCCTGGGGCTGCCACGACGACTTGGCAAGTGCACACACTTGCAAGTCCCTAAACCTTCCCTTTGCGACATGTTAGTCACCCCTAAGGTAGGCCCAAGGTACCCCTGTGGGCAGGGTGCGGTGTATGCGAAAGGTAGGACATGCCCGGGTGTGTGCGGCATGTCCTGATAGTGAATTACAGCCTAGTTCGTTTTTCACTATTGCAAGGCTACCTGTTCCCCCTAGGCCAGAACGGGCAGTTTTGATTATTACAGCTTATAATCCTAACTGACCCCGGGAACATGGTAGAAATTCAAGTTTAGTATGCCTGGACTCAGAATGATAAAATGCAGCTTTTAGTGAAGTTGGTTTTAACATTCTGTGTTTGAAAATACCACTTTTAGAAAGTGGGTATTTTCTTGTCTAACCATCCAAGCCTGCCTCTGCGAGGTTGTGTATTCCTTGTCTGGAGTGTGAGTGACAGGGGCTGGGGGATGCCAGGAGACAGGGTGAGTCAGCACAGGGCTGAATAGCAAGATCTACATGTAGATGGGTGGGAGGGGTCGCACCTGGGCCCTGAATAGGACAGTGCCTTCCCTCCACAATGCTGGCTCCACCTCCTGTGGTGCGTCTGATGTCCCTGGCCTACTCACTGAAAGAAGGGACGGAGACTTGTCAACAAAGTGCTCCAGAACTGGTTTGGACTAGGCAAAGGCCTCTCTGCCTTCAGAGAACAAAGGAATTTGGGATATAAATATTGGGGCCCTGACCCCATGAATTTAGATCTCGCTGGAATCAAGGAACCTGCCAAGACGAAGAGCTGGAAGAGCTGCCAGGAGGAGTACTGCCCCGTTGCTGTGTTGTTGCTTTGTTGGGTTGGCCTGCAGTTGCTGCTTCTGTCTTGGGCAGTGAAAGGACTGGACTGAACTTTCTACGAACTTGTGCTGAGTATCTCCAAGGGCCAGGAACCGAGCTGGCCTCCTGTTAAGAAGTCTCAGGGACTACAAAGACTTCACAAGCCTCTGGGTACCGCTTCTGGAACGCTGTTTCAGTTGCCACAGAGGAAGGGAACTGCAACCGACTCCGTCAACCGAATCCATCCCTGGCCGGTGACCTGTTTGCACCGCAGACCGCATCGCCCCGCTTCGCATCGCAACCCTGGTCTCACCGTGGGCGACGTCCGACGCCGCCAACATCGAGCCGCTGCTTGCACCGTGACCTGTGGGCACCGCAGTTCGCATCGCATCGCTTCACTGAACCAACCGGACCCGACCGACGAGGTCGCTGCAACTGGCTCAAGAGTCGTGACCGCACCGCATTTGGGGCACCGCTCGCACGTCTGCGACGCACCGCTCCGACTCGCACCGCTGTCCGACGCCAGCTCCCGCACTCCGACTTGGTCGCCTGCATCGCAACCTGTCAGCACCGCATCGAGCATCGTCTCGCCCTGCATCGCACGCCTTGGACTCACCGACTCCGTCTGCACGACGCTCATCGAGCCGCTGCCTGCACCGCATCGAGGGACACCGCACCTTGCATCGCTCCGTCTTGCACCGCAACCGCGACGAACGCCGACCGGCTCGTACACTCCGTACCAGCCACAACGAGAAAGGTACTGTAACCGAGTCTGTTCACGACTCTGCTGGCCCGTATCGACGCGGTCGGCTGGAACTGTTAGACTCTGTGGTTTTCAGCATCACGGTAGGCTCGGACGGAGCTACCGACTCGTACGAACTTTGCTTTTGTGCTATTCCTGCAAAGAAGAAGTTAACGTATCAAGCATTCATTCGTAAAGTATAGTATTGTGGATTTTTGTCGTAATTGGTCTTGTCTTGAGTATATAAAATATTGGTTATTTTTCTAAACTGGTGTGGTGTCCGTTTGTAGTGCTTACACTGTATTACTGTTGGTTATGTGCAAATGCTTTACACACTGCCTCTGAATTAAGCCTGACTGCTCGTGCCAAGCTACCACGAGGGTGAGCAGGGGTTACTTCACGAGTGTAACAACCCTTACCCTGACTAGGAAGAAGGGTCCCTACTTGGACAAAGGTGCAAGCCCTTGCCAACTAGAGATCCCATTTCTAACAGGCAGACATCAAACTGGTCAATAAAAAGACCCCAATCCATACAATCTAGTTTGGAGCCTATAACAGCGATGTTCCAAGAAAGGACCTTCAATGGGATATGGGATTGTGTAGCTCTGCTAACATTCAGGATGATTTGTTGTTGGTGTCAACAATTCAAAAACAGAATGTGTAAGGAGCATTGTTGGAGTCCATTGCGAAGTTTGTATTGGTGGTGTTGCTTGTCACCTTGAAGACAGTCATGGCATGCTGCAACCTGTTGAAATCTCTGCTCTGAGGCCTGACTCCCTCCTGGCATCTGTCAGTGGGGCAGTATCAAGTCCATCTGTCGCGCTTGCAGAAGCCCCTTGGATGGGTTGGCACAAGACTGCATGTGTGCCATATCTAGGCCACTGTAGGACCACCGAGGAGCCATTGCCTAGTCGCTCATGCAACCATAGAGGTAGATGGGTAACAGTCAAGTTCTTGCCACCGGGATCAGAATGCAGGTGGGGTGATGAGGCTGGTTGACGTGTCTTCAGAGTGTCATTAGCATGCCGTGCTAACAGTGTTGTTGAACTCCACTCTGGTTGTGCGATGCTCCAGGGGTGGTAGTGGAGACGCACTAAACAGGGCCTGGCATGATGGGGTTGCCAGTCACATGGTGAACCTGTAAGACTGTTGAGGATGACTTTCCTTGATGGTCGCAGTCCTTCTTTCTTGAGAAGTAGACAACTTGAAGTAATGGTGGGCATGTGTTTACATCCTTTCATTGTGGAGACATCTGCATCCTTCAGCATTGATGCAGTGGGGTTGCTGAGCCACCGGTTATTATATCTGGACAGTTATGTTGGCAAGCACAGGGTAGAGACGGTTAGCATGTGCTTGGCGCTTACTGTAGTTCTCCAGCTGTGCTGTTGCCAGGTCATCCTCATTTCACCTTAGTGGCTTGCTTGTAAGGCTAGATGCGCTCCATCAGCAGCCCAAGACTCTCAAGAGTACCTTTTAGGCCAGGCCACTCTTGATTTTCCGGCCTGGGCTTGATCAGTCATCAGATTTCCCAGTGTGAACCGAACAGTCACACTTCCTTCTCTTCTTTCTCTTCTTATGTTGCTCCAGCACGCACCTTCTTCTTGACTATGCTGGTGAGACATTTGGTTGCTTGAGTATCTTCTCTTTGTTCTGGGTACACCGGTGTGCACCTCCTTCAGAAAGGCAAAAAGGCCTTTCAGTGGTTGACTGTAGTCCATCCACTGGCCTCAGGTGTTGGGCTCCGGCTTGGTGATGATCAGGGAAGTCCCTGAACCTATTCTCCTCTTCTTCTCTAATGCTGTGTGGCATTCGGCCACGTGTTGTGTGTGCCCGCTTCTGGGACCTTCTGGTAGCTCCTAATCCGCGGGCAATAGGGTGCTATGGTGCTAATTCACTTTCTCTTGTCGGCTCAGTACCTGCAAATTGAAGCTTTGCTGTTGAACTTGGGTGGTTTTGTTGTAATGCCGGTCGAGGTCGTCTAGGGTTGGGGTGGCTCACTGGCACTACATCCGTGCCATGCAGCTGTACATTGTCTGTTCACCCTCCAGTGGCGCTCTGACTGTCCCGATAAAACATTAGCAGCGTCTCTTCCTTTTTCAGACTCATGGAAAAAACTGGTGCAGTACTGCTGCACACCAGTGAGACAGTAACACAACTCGCAGTGACTTCTGTTGGAAGGCTGCATTAAATGCAGTGCAGCCTTTGCCTGTGTAGGAACGCTGGTGAATGCTGAGAGCCGATGCGTTCCATTCCTCACCTGGTTCTCCTACTTTGGATGAGAAACCCGGCAGGTCGATTTTTCTAGACCGCTTTTTTAAACCAATTACCTAACGCTTGGAGGACTTTTAAGTTATATTATACTTTTACATACATATACTGGGATAAATATTGGGAGTTAAGCTGTTGATCTCTCAGTAGACTGTCCAGGTTGGCTTTGTTTACATCACTGAGTCCTGAGAGACCGAAACATCGACATATTATCCTCTCTAACACCAATTGGTCAAAACTTCATTCATCTGTTTTCTGCCAATCAGGAACTGATTTTTTCATGGAAAATGCATGTTTTGTTAGGTGGCTATACCGCTCCCTACTGACAATTTTAGTATAAAAATTCATTTGTTTGTTCAGTGTGAGCAGGTAGTGCTATTCAAAACATTGTATTAAGAACCCTGATTGAAGATTTGGAAGAAATAATATATTGTGTTTTGTTACCATTTTCTTGAAGAAAAGTAAAAATATTTTTTTTCTCTAAAATAAATATTTCTTTGTTGTTATGCCTTACTACTATTTTCTGCTATCTAATTTAATAGTTGGATTTTTATACCAATAAAATTATAAGTATATACGATAAGTGATTCCCTCAGGAACACATTGTTACATAAGGGACCAGTGGGCATGCAGCACTTGTTGTGCCACCCACTTAAGTAGCCTTGCAAACCTGTCTCAGCTCTGCCATTGCAAACTATATGTGCAGTTTTTAAAATGCCATTTCTGCTTGGCAAATTAAATCTTTTGCCAGGCCCAAAGTTTCCTTTTTAATACATAAAAGTCACCCCTAGGGTAGGTTGCATGTCCTGTTAGTAAATAACTCATAATTTGGTTTATCACTATTGTAAGGCATACCTCTCCCATAGGATAACATTGGAGTTACCTTATTACATTTAATAAGCTGTAACTTCCAAATGGGAACAGTTAATCAGTTCATGTTTGGTGTCTTTGTACTTGTAATGAAAAGTCCACTCTTATGGTAAAGTCGGATTTTAAGTTACAATTTTGAAAATGCCACTTTTAGCAAGTTAGAAAAAAAGGAGTTAGGCCCCTGGGGCAAGGCACAGGCAGGGCCGTTTATATATACTTGAAAAAAGAATGAGCCTGTACCTTGCGTTCTTTGTTTAGTATACAATTTCACTAAATAGTCAAACCCATCGATTTCAGTTTGAGCAGGTATTTTATTTTAACCTTTTTATTTTCACTAGATTCTTATTTTTTGCTGCTTTTTTGATCAGAAAAAAACATGTGTCTGGTCATATCAAAAATTCTAGATATAAATGTGCTATACAACATATATTTACATAAATCAGTGTGTGATTTTTACAAAAAGAAAATCTAATACATATATCACATCCAATACATATATCACAATTGTTATTCTCAATTTTAATCCTGAAACTCTTAAAGCGTCCCAAATCAATACAGGGGAAACTATTATTTTAGAAATCTTCTCAGATGAAATTTTATTCGTTATTCCTCAGTATTTTTATGTGTTGTGTGCCTGTGCCATGTGCCGACGCGTTTCGAGTCCTGGGAGTTGAATACCAGGAATCTCATCAGGGTTTTTGAATTTTGACAGCAATGGTGGTTTCTGTAAGGGTGTGTAACATAAAACGATTATTACAAAGGGCTCCTTTCTGTCTCACCTTAAATTCACCATTCTCATTATTTCTATTCGGAGAATAACAATTGTGATATATGTATTGGATGTGATATATGTATTAGATTTTCTTTTTTGTAAAAATCACACACTGATTTATGTAAATATATGTTGTATAGCACATTTATGTCTAGAATTTTTGATATGACCAGACACATGTTTTTTTCTGATCAAAAAAGCAGCAAAAAATAAGAATCTAGTGAAAATAAAAAGGTTAAAATAAAATACCTGCTCAAACTGAAATCGATGGGTTTAACTATTTAGTGAAATTGTATACTAAACAAAGAACGCAAGGTACAGGCTCATTCTTTTTTCAAGTACTTTTAGCAAGTTGGCATTTCCTGCCTTAGCCATTCAGTGCTTGCAGCCTGTCTCTGGGTCACATGACTGGGTTCAGCTGACAGTTGTGCTTTGTGTATTCCTCCTAGACAGTCACACAGAGTAGAGAGCTTAGGTTCCCCTGTATGGGCCATCACTGGCAGGATGGGAGGGCAAAGGTGGACACAGCCATACTTACACTTGAATAGGCTGTGTCCTGCCTACAGACAAAGGGCTGCATACCATCTATAGTCAGTCTAGAGCCCGGACAGGGGAGGCTTGAGCCCTTTACACTTCAAAGGGAAATCTCTAGAAGCTTCTCCCACTTCACAGGTGGCAACTGGTATAAATATTGGACCTCAAACTCAACTCTTCAGTACACTTCTGGACCTGTGGAGATTCTGCTAGGAAGAAGGACTACTGTGCTGCTGGAAGGACTGTCACTCTGCTGGACTGCTGCCCTGCTGGACTACTGTCTTGCTGGACTGCTGCCCCTCTGCCTGAGTCAGAAGGACTGAACCTGCACCCGAACCTAGGACTCCCAGAGTGACTCTAAGGGCTAATCTGCTGGCCTCCTGTTCAGAGCCACATGGACATAACAGGCTCCCAACTACCTGAACTAGCACCCAGATCAGATCCAGCTGGAATAAGCCCCTGGCCCCCCAGATGGTGCCCCTCAGGTCCTGGACCCTTGGTGTGGCTTGAGGGGAGCATCGTTAAAGGTTTGGGCTTTTCACAACTGGGCCCGTTGGTGCCAAAACATTCCTGCTCACACTGCCCGCCAACACTAAGTTCCTTCAACCCGACTCTTCACGCTACAGCATCCGCCGCTTGAGGGAAGCGCCACCGCGAAGCTCTGGTCTGCCCACTCGCGAAGACAACTGAATATTCGCAGTGCAGCGACGACAGTCCATGATGCCAGGCCTTTGACACTTCCCTGTTCCTTGCTGCCCCCTCCACCACGAAAGGGACTCTTTGCACTGGACTGAAGGGTAAGATTTCAGCAGGACTAACCTGGTCCCTATATCTGGTCTGCACTCCATCATGGTTGGCATGAACTTGTGACTTTCTCCCAGTCTCACACAACCAGATAGCCGCTAGTGGCACTTTGGGCTTTTTGGTGCTATTTTCACTTTTATCTTTAAAATTGCATATCTCCGGTTTTACTGATTGGACTTTTCTCGTTTAGGTGTCAAATTGTTTATTACATTTTGCTCTGTTTTACTAAATGGGTGTGATATTTTTTCTTGTGTTGTGTTTTCACTTTTTGACTGTTTGAACCTCTGCCTAAATACTTTACACATTGCATCTAAGTTAAGCCTGACTGCTCTGTGCCAAGCTACCAGAGAGTTAAGCACAGGTCAATTTGGGATTTGCTTGTGACTTCACACTGAAAAGAATTATGGTTGCTGTTTGAGTATGGCTTCACTTCCCTAAGCAGTAACCCAATTTCTTACAATCACTTAGCAGCACTTGGCAGCACTGGCTTTCTGCGAACTTCTCTCTTTTTGTCTTTCTCCTCACTTATGGGGGTGGGGGAACAACTCAGAACCGAAGACAAATAGCAGGCTACTGAGTGAAGAGAACAAGGGTAAAGCCTATTGCCAGTTGCTGTCTATTTGAATGTTTGTATTGGTTGGCCTGCACCACAGGTAGACTGAGAACAGAGTTTTCATACTGTCACAGGAGGACTAGGATTGAGTTTGCGACTTTCACCAGTGTCTTACTTCAGTGTTGTGGTTCCTCTCCCTCCAGCAGGTCAATCATAGGGAAAAGGCCATTCATGGCTCACAGTAGGTCTGTCACATTCCTCATCATTTATGGCTTCCTTATTTATGTGTGGAGTTGGGCTCTGAAATGCTGTGAGCGTGGGCTATCTCTCTTCAGCTGTCCTAGCAATAGAGGGGTGGGTACAGGCTTTTGTTGCACAGCATGCACAGCACTCTCTTTGCTACTGCTTCCAGTGATCCATGAGTACAATGTTATCGCTGAGACGTAGTTTCAAATCTGAGGCTGTGTTGAAGTCTGTGATTCTGGGGAGGCAGCCATGGTGCCTGCGCTAGATTGTCAATGAACCTGAGGAGCAGTTGGTGACAAAACCAAAGTGATGATCGTCGGCAGCCACACCTCCCTCTGGAATGACACCTGGTGGTCATCGGACCCACACCCCCAGCGAAAGACCACACCTGCAATATCGGCATCATCCTGGACAGACAACTCTCCATGAACTGACAGGTCAACACTGTCTCCTCAGCCTGATTCTACACCCTCTGCATGCTCCGCAGAATCTTCGAATGGCTCCCCATCAGCACCAGAAAAACAGTAACACAGGCCCTCATTACCAGCCGTCTGGACTACGTCAATGCAAACTATATGCAGGCACCTGGCATCCTTGGTGTGGTTTCACCTGACTTTTTACCTCTACCTCCTGTATTTTCTGTATTTTTGACTGTGTGTTGGACTTCGTTTTTGCTGGTTTAAATGCTTTGGGCACTTTGCCACTGCTGATCAGTGCCAAAGTGCAAGTGCTCCCTGTGTAAATTGTGATTATGATTGGTTATCCATGATTGGCATATTTGAATTACTGGTAAGTCCTGAGTAAAGTGTACTGTGTGTGCCCAGGGCCTGCAAATCAAATGCTACTAGTGGGCCTGCAGCACTGATTGTGCCACCCACACAAGTAGCCTTTTAAATGTGTCTGAGACCTGCCACTGCAGTGTCTGTGCACGCAGTGTTTAGGTGCCATGTCGACCTGGCAAGTGCACCCACTTGCAAGGCCTTAACCTTCCCTTTTCTTACATGCAAGGCACCCCTAAGATAGGCCCAAGGTATTCCCGTGGGCAGGGTGCAGTGTATGTGAAAGGTAGGACATGTACTGATGTGTTTTACATGTCCTGATAGTGAAATACTGTGTATTTCGTTTTTTCACTATTGAAAGGACTAGCTCTCCCTTAGGCTATCAGTGGAGCTGCCTTGTAATATTTTACAAGGGTAACTTTCAGTTGGGAACAGTTAGAGATTTGGAGTTTGGGCTCTCTGGACTCAGACTTTAATAAAATACAAAGGTGGTATTTAAACTGTGTGTTTGAAAATGCCACTTTTAGAAAGTGGGCATTTTCTTGTTTAACCATCCTGTGTGCCTCTGCTTGCTTGTGGATTCACCATCTGGTTTTCGACTGACAGGGGCTGTTTGTGCATTCACTCCAGACACTCACACAAAGGGAGCTGAGGTGTGCCCTACATTTTGCTGATGATCCATCCTGGCCTAGAGTGGTGGGAGGAGTTGTCACTAGCACCAGAATAGGCTGTGGCTGCCCTGCACAATGCTGTCTCCACCACCTGTAGAGTGGCTGGACCAGGGAGGACAGAGCTGGTTGTACCGAGCAAGAGAGTCTTTCTGAACAAAGACTTCAAAGAGAAAAAGTTGTATAAATATTAGACCTAAAACCTCAGAACTTTAGAACACTTCTGGATCAAGAGGAACTTCTGCTAAGGAGAAGAGCTGAAGAGCTCTGAGGAGGAGTACTGCCCTTTGCTGTATGTTGCTTTTCTGGGTTGGCCTGCAGATGCTGCTTCTGCCTTAAAGAGAACAAAGACTGGACTTTGCTGTGAAACCTGCTTGAGAAGATTCTCCAAGGGCTTGATGTAGAGCTTGACTCTGCATCATCTGGCAATTTAGAAAATTACTTAAGACCAATCTATTTTAACTGCTTTAGTTCTCCATACGTATACCAATAGATAATATGCATTTTCTGTCCTGAAGAAGGTGACGAAATACTTAACTTTCACCGAAACGCTGCGTCAACAGTTGTTTTTATGAATTTTTAACCCATTTGCAAATATATTGTTTTTTAATATGTATAAAAAGGGTTAAACTTTTGTATTGATGGAATTATGTTGACATGATCCTGTTAATCTATGTATTTGCACTTTGTCAATATTTGAGTAATATCATAAAAAAAAAAAATCAGCTTTTAATAAAATCACGATATATTTGAATATATGTTTTATATTGAATTTTTGAGTGGATTGATTATCATTGCTTCACAATGCAGTAATCTGGAAGTTTACTTTTTTATTTTTTTCCTTATTTCTTTTATGTTGAGTCTATTTGGGAGAAGGTTTTTTTTTATATCACATAATCCTCATATCCGGAATGCCTGTATTATTAATTCTTACACTAGGCTTGTCTTCTGATCAAATGAAAAAGGAATTCTTGCTTTGTGTCACACATACCCGTCCCTTTTCTAAGAACTAGGGTACCTCCCTCATATTTTGCCACTTTGTGTATAACACCTGCATCCATAGTTTTCTATGGACAGAATTGCTAAAACCCTTTGAAAGTGATATTTTGATTAGTGTATGTTGGATTTTTGTTATTTTGGTCTTGTTTGGTCTAGATAAAGATACTTTGTTTTTTTTAACTGGAGTGCTGTCCATTTGTAATGTTTTCACTGTGTTACTGTGTGTGTTATGTACAAATGCTTTACACATTGCCTCTGAGATAAGCCTGCCTGCTCGTGCCAAGCTACCAAGGGGGTGCGCAGGGGTTATCTAGGTGTGTAACTCCCTTATCCTAACTAGAAGGAAGGGTCCCTACTTGGACAGGGTGCAAGCCAACTATAGACCCCATTTCTAACAGGCACCAACAGAGAACTCATGAGAAGACTCCAGACGATACAGAGTGCAGCAGCCAGGGTAATTCTCAAACTACCCCAAAAAAAACACATCACCCAGCACCTTAGAGACCTCCACTGGCTCCCCATCCAGAAAAGATAACAGTTCGAACTACTGACCCATGCTTACAAAGCCCTCCACAACCAAGGACCTGAATACATGAACCACCGCCTGAACTTCCACCAACCATCCAGAAACCTCCAATCCACCCATCTCGCCCTCGGACAGACACCGCACATCTGCCAAGGCCGCACCAGAAGACACTCCTTCACCCACCTCGCCGCCAAGTCCAGGAACGCCCTCCCCCTCCACCTCCGAACATCACCCTTGCTGACAGACTTCAGGAAGACACAAAAGACCTGGCTCTTCGACTGATACCCACAGCCCAGCGCCTGGATATCCTCATGGGTGATAAGCCACGCTATATAAATACTGATTGATTGATTGAAAAAGTAGAAGGTGACAGCCATTCCTATTGCGCTTAAATTTGCCATTGATTTCACTTTCAGTCTGCGTACAGCCACCTTCTCCGGGATCTCTTCACAGCAAACCAGTTGTTTTTGCTGCTGATGAGAATGAGGGGCAGCAGGGGGCCTGTGCAGCAAGGACAACTTCTCTGTCTTCCTTCAGTGGCACCGGGTGACAGATGGCCCAGAAGTGCTCGATTTCTGGGCTTCAGCGCACAAGCTGGCATTGCAGTTGTGCTCTGGTGCACTCTGGTGGCTTGCAGGCAACACTGCAATACAGGAGCAGGCTTCTTTATAGGCACATCACGGCCCTCTCACTGCTTTGTGAACACAATTAGCCTCTGCAGGAACAGTTGAATGCTGCTGGGGTTGGGAACGTAATTCACTGTATCCTGGGCAGGAGGAACCCAGAGCAGGTTTAATCTTTACCCTACCTCTTTAGAGGCCCGTGAGGTACCCTCAACTGCCTTCCTGCTGACAACGGTGCTGCCCAGAGCTCTCTACTCCCTCAGGGCCTCCAGGCCTGGAGCCACTTCACGCCTCACCATGAGGCGCTGACTGGGGTCTCACGCCTCCTTCTTGCTTGGTGCGGTGGTCCTGCACAGTGCTCACTGTAGGCCATTAACGGTTGGCACATCAGGGTCGCTGTGGGAGGTGACTGGACTCTTCTGCTCTTGGGCAGGACTGCGTTCTTCACTATCACGCCCTCCCCAACCACTGCATGGAACCAGTCTGCTGTACCGGCGGGGCCATGTATGGTCACCTCTCGTCGGGACTGTTAGCAGGATGCACTTTAATCAGCACCTTCTGCTGTATGTCTGCTCATAATCGAGGTGTAGCTGCTGATTAGGTCCAGTCTGTCTCGTCACCAATGTAGAGTCGCAGGCCCTATGCACACATGCTGAATAAATAATGGACACAGACACCAGTAGTCAGTGTGTAAAACTAGCCATGAGCCTGTGGACCTGGACCCTTTTATTGACAGGGTCACCTGACTTGTGACGTGTGTGTTGGATGGATGTGGGGTGGATGTAGACACTGCTCCAAGGAAGGGGCTGTTGCATGTCATTTCCAGCAGGACACTACAGGGGACCTCACCTAGAACTCTGCTTGGTTTGCTGGCAGGTTTGACACAGTCTCCAAAACAATCACCTTCTCTTTGAAAAAGGCCCAGGGAGGTCTGTTTTTCTAAGTCTCTCTGGCTTACTTCATCTGTCATGGCCAGTGAGATCTACAGTGAAGGTCAGTCACCAAAGCGGGAAACCGTCACAAAGGTGACTGTGAAAGCCCGCAAACCCACATGTTCTGGGTGTGCACGGACTCTCAAGGTAAACTGCACCCAGAGGGGCATATTCTCAAGGACTTATCGCCGATTTATCGGCACTTTAGCGCCGCAAAAGTGGCGATAGATTTATCGCCCTATTCCCAAGCTGGTGCAAACTGCCGATATCGCCAGTTTTCCAGCGATAGCTTCCGCAAAAAACATCGCCACGGATGAAAGCGACAACTAACGCTAATGATATGCAGAGTAGGCGTTCCCGTGCAAAAACACACGAAAACACCACTTCGCGATATTCTCAACGACCAGCCAGATCTGCGATGCGATCCAAAAACAGGCGATAAGGCGCATTAGCATCAGGGATTTAACACCTGCCTTTTACTGGTGTTAAGCAGGATGACAACCTGCAGTATGAAAGGGAGCCCAGCCCGGAGCCACATCTGAAGACCACCACATGTCATGGAGCTACTGATCATGCAGCTCAGAGACCCAAGAGGTCAACAACACCCACCGCCACCACCCCCAGGCCCCCCCCCCCCGGCCCGCCCCCCCTGGACTACCACCGAGGCAGCACAGAACAAGACAGCTGACCTTCCGAAAACGGCATGGCCCCTCAGCCACACAATTGCAGAATGTGGGGAGAGGTGGGAACCAAGTATGTGTGAAGAAGGCAAGTCACCCATGAATAAGAATGTACACAATGCCAATTGTGGCGGTGATGTGCTGGACAGACTTCAGTATGCAGAGCACAGACATGTCCATGTGGACATATACTGCTGGTGTTTGTAGTGTTGTGGACAGTAGACGCAACCATGTTGCCTCAGGCAGTGGGGAAGACCTCGGTGATGTAGCTGTGTCGTCCCCCCCTGTAAGCGTAAGCAGAGTGGGCTTTTCCAGCGTACGCCAGTCCAGCGTAGGAGTGTGAATAAATAGGCCGGGGCTCTGGGTGTGGTTCACTTCCGGGATGGCCAACGCGTCGGCCAGGGCGGCACCCCTCACCCTGCCACGAGTCCGCCGTCTTGACCGCCGGCCTCCTCAGCCGATCGCTGGCTTCCACGACACAGGCCCCCAGAGCACCCAGCGGCACAGCACCCCGGAGTTATGTGTGTGCTGACTACTGCCTTCGGCCTACACTGCGGTCAGCAGGTCCCCCAATACAAATCGAGTCTTGATTTATTTATTGCGCAGTCCAGTAGGCAACAGACATTGCTTCCAGTGCGGCCCGCCCGGACGACACATCATCGTAGGCTGCGCACCCGCTGAGCGCTTCAGGTGCCACTAACTCTGTGCAGCTCAAGTCAACACCACGTGGCTGTGGGCCCTTGCTGACCGCTGCCTCCGGCCCACACTGTGGTCAGCAGGGCTCACACATATCAAATCCAATCCTGACCTGCAAGGACACGCCATCATCGCAGGCTGCGCACCCGCTGAGCGCTTCAGGTGCCACTAACTCTGTGCAGCTCAAGTCAACGCCACGTGGCTGTGGGCCCTTGCTGACCGCTGCCTCTGGCCTACACTGCGGTCAGCAAGGCTCACACATATCAAATCCAGTCCTGACCTGCAAGGACACGCCATCATCGCAGGCTGAGCACCCGCTGAGCGCTTCAGGTGCCACTAACTCTGTGCAGCTCAAGTCAACGCCACGTGGCTGTGGGCCCTTGCTGACCGCTGCCTCCAGCCTACACTGCGGTCAGCAGGGCTCACACATATCAAATCCAATCCTGACCTGCAAGGACACACCATCATCGCAGGCTGCACACCCGCCACCACCACCAGGACCACCTCCAACCAACAACTGCCAGAGTCGGAGCAGTCTTACAGCCAGCCTATCAAAGTTGCTCACACCTGTCTTGGATGCCATCATCAGCTTGATACCCTGCTCAGCTCTTCAGGTGCCACTAACTCAGTGCACCACAAGTCATGGACCCTTTATGATTGAGTCTTGTGTGTGTGATCCGATGATCACTGTCCTAGTTGTTGCCAGCACCAACCACTCCCTGAGGGCTGGCTTACACTCACCCCACAGCCATCCAGCACAGGCGTCACTGGACATGTGACCCTTGTAATAAAAAGGGGCCGGGCGCACGTGCCCGTAGCCAGTTCCACTATCTATCTAAGTGTGTCCGTGTGGTCATTATGTATGCATGGTGGCCCCGGGCCCTACCACATTACATTGTGCTGTGGACAGCGGATGCAACCATGTCACCTCAGGCAGTGGGTAAGACCTTGGACACGTAGCTTTGTCGTCCCCCTGTAAGCGTAAGCGGAGTGGGCTGGGCCGGCGTACGCCAGTCCAGCGTAGGGGTGTGAAGAATTTGCCCGGGGCTCTGGGCGTGGTTCAGTGCTGGCCTGGACAAGGAAGTAACTAATGTGTGTGTCTCTGTCGTAGTGTCGGCGCCATCCGGCCCGCAATCGACAATGTTGCAATGTAGCATGCACCCGGAGGGCGGGCTCGCACGAGCGGAGAAATGAAGGAGCACAAGACCGCTCGGGGTCTTGGCTCATACATGCCAAGTGTTGTGTGTATCTGTATTGCCGCAGCATGAGCCAAATGCCTAGCCTTAATCGCAGCGCGAGTTCAGCCGGGCATGAACTCTATATCTGTGTCCGCCCTATCCTTACCATAGGCCTACACTCACGTGGCCGCCCACCTTCAACGGCCAACATCACAGTGTCATTGTCAGGCTTGTGGACATGTGCAGACAGGCATGACAATGGTGTGCCGTAGGAGTGCAAGTGATGCAACCGCGCAGCGCACACAAGTAAATAGGCTCTGGGGGAGGGAGGAGCAGCTGTGAGGCAACGTAACACACAGTGATGCCGCTCATTTTCCACATGCAAGACATGTCAAACATGAATCCCAAAGTTGCACACATCCCACCCCACCCCCAACAAGCCACATCACATTTCCTGAATGCAAGCAGATGACAAACTAACATTAGGGATGAAAGCTCCTTTGTCTGAACTATCAAGCGGAAGCACATCTGCACCTCTGACCTCGGAATTGCATGTGCCCGGCACCCCCTGACAGATACTATAGCAGCTGATGACGGCTCCCACACTACGCACAGCCCGACGAAAGACCAACGAATACACACCCCACACACAGAAGTCCTTGCTCAAAGTTATCTTGCATGGAATGGCCTTCACACTTACTCCCACACCATCCCAGGCGTACAACGGTTGCACACTAAAACAACTCATTGATCCGAGCTGTGGCATTTCATCCACAGAACTGGCGCAGGTCACAACAGTGCCGCTTCAACCAGAGCCACTAACGCAATGGCAGAACATCCCGGACACATGCACAACCCCTGTCACGTGGAACTGTCCCGTGCACGTATGCTGCATTTACTGGGGGCACTGCCATTGGCAGTGCTGCGGATCAGTTACCGGCTAAGCTTCCGCCTTGCCAACGTCACCTGCGTTCAGCCTGTGTTGCTTTATCGATCGTGCATATTCGAGTGGTCCATGGATGTCTGCCTATCCAACAGGACAGTAGCTGAACTGGATTTTGACATGTATGTGCGCCCCCTGTTGGCCCACGACCAGGAGTGTCACCGTGATACCCGTTTATGGGATGCCTTGATACTTGGCATACATGCTGGCAGCTGAACCTGGGAGATTGCACAACTCCTCGTGTGCAGTGACCACATTGAACCGCTCCCCTATTGGGCTGTAGTGCTAATTGGTGAAAGGGGGTGAATGCAGCACATCTGTCTGGACCTGCTAATGGATTGCCTCGCCGTCCTGTTTGATGAAGTCGACAACGGCCGCATGTTGGAAATGATAGCCTACGAAGCTGCAATTGCTTTCATGGACGAGTAACTACGTACCTGCAGCCACAACAGATTGGAACCCATTGCACATGTCCCAACACCTTGTTGCATCTTGGAGCTCTGGTCACATAACCCACGACAACAGTGGACATGGCTGCATTCGCCTGGACTCCGAATACATGAGCGGACAACAACGTGGGTTAACACACACCTGTGAAAGGTGAGGCACTCCCCCGGAGTGGACAGCGGCGCTTGGCAACGTTCCTGATTCTGACATACTGCTGCATTGGTCTGCATGTTGTGGCACTCATCTTGCCCGTACTGACACGCATATGCTAATAAAGTCTACGCACCTTCACTTGTATTCAACTGTGATGAGTGTTGATTTGAATGACAATGTGTGTCTCACTGCCTATCTGGGTCACGGCCATACATGCGCATTGATAGCATTACCCAGGGAGTACCTTTTTTGTGGAATCACTGTCCCTACATTCATCCATACTTTCATACTTGATTGATCACAGCCATGACACATCTGTGTGAATTAGAATGTTTTATTTGCATTCAGTGGAGTGTTGAAGCTGGACCAGTACAGGGCCATGCAAACCCCACTTTACATTGTTGCCCCGTGGAGGGCCAGCCAGAGTCCTTTAGGGATTGACAAGTTTATCGGAAGAGGAAGGCTTCAGTCCGCAGTGTGATTGCTGTGTCATTGGTAACCAAACAAAACATGGCGGTCCATGTCGAGGTCCAAGGTGAGTGTCGCTGAGTGTATCGGGGGACAGTGGAAGGTGTTATTCCAGGGCATGATGCAGAGGGCAAAACCAAGCTGGAACAGGCCATATGCGGAGATGAATGCTACCACTTCATTCTTACCACAAAGCCAGATTCATCATCATCTTCGTCCTCTGATGTGTCAGGTGCCTCACATGTGGGTGGTGGTGTTTAGTCTGCATCACTGTGTGGCACTGACACATCAGGGGGCGGAGATGTGGATGGAGTAGTAGCAGCAGCATTCATCCGCGCCAGGCCTTGTGGCGGCAATGCCATGACGAGCATCTGCAGGGCATGGAAGATCACAGCTACATCTCGCTGGTGTGCAGCCGTGGCAAACATTCTATCCACCTGCATCCGCTCCAAGCTCTCCATCATTCTCCTTATGTGTCCCAACTCCCGGCTGACATCGCTGGAGCCACTCTGACTAGACAGTTGTTCTTGGCTCAGAGTCATGACTCCAGCGATGTCAGCCATGGATTGTTGGAGAGCATGGAGCGGACAGTGGGTGTCCGTTAGGGACTGTAAGTCATCCCTGATGGGACTTAGACACCCACGTATGGCATCTAGTTTGGCTGCCATGAGGTCGAACCCCACCCGCAGCTGATCAGCCATCTTCTCCTGGCACCCTAACACACGGCATTGGAATGCCATGTGTTGGTCATGGGGGTCCTGGGAGACAGCCGTGGTGGTGGGTGCTTCCTGCTGTGTGGTATGTGCGGGGGTGGGGTCTCCTCGATGCAGCTGGGCTACCCTGCTCCTGGAGGTGGGGTGCCAAAGCTGTCCATGAGCTGTTGGAGGGCGTCGGTGTCGATGTTGGGGAGGTCCTCTTCATCATCAGTGCTGAGTTGTTGGGTCTGCTCTGCAGGAGGTGTTGATTCTCCCTCTGCAATGTGAAGGGGAGATGCAGATTGGCATTGTGTTCACATGTATGTTCACGCATTGTACAAGTTTACTAACAGACTGCATGACAATGTACATTGTGACTGTTTGTGATGAGATGCCTATTTGATGCGGGACAGTTGACATTTCTACACCATCAGGGAGGTGAGGTTGTACTTGTACATTATCATCTCACAGTTTCCTGCTATGCCAAATGCGAATGGCCATTTTCTACACACAAGCGGCAGCAGTTGTGTCCTCTGTTCTGTTGTGAAAGTGTTGCAGTTTGTACCACATTGTTGTCAATGTTGAGGTGCTCTGATTCTTATGTGTGTGTGCTGCATTGTGGGTGTGTTGCCCCTTCAGATCTGATTTGGCTGGCCCTTATCCCTTTCAGGCGGTGTGACTTTCACTTCTGTGCTTATACAGTGCTGATATGTTGCAGACTTGGGTAAATTGGGATCTTGGTCGGAGTTGTGACTCTTGGGCATGGTTTGTCCGCAGATGTGCTATACTTAATTGTGCATGTGTGCCATTGTGCCCATCTCCCCCCTGGACGTTACTCACCCTGTTGCTGTTGGCTCAGGTCCTGTTGTGCAGTGTCCGGTCCCCCAACTCCTGCCACCGTCTCCCCAATGATGACTCGGATCACCATTTCCTCCATCTCATCCAGCTCCTGGTGTGTTGCTGGAGTCGCACCTCCAGTCTGCATTGCTGCTTTCAGGTTGGCTGCGAGTTTCAGCTTGGTTTTGCGCTTCACATCAGTCCAGCGCTTCTTGCAGTCGTCCACTTGCCTTCTCTTCACTCCAACTGCATTCACCTTGGTCAAGATGGACTGCCATATTGTATTTTTAGTTGCCAATGACACAGTGGAGGTGATGAACAGTTGGTGGTGGTGTTCTGTCACCTCCGTAATGAGGATCTGGTTTTCCTGCGTACTGAAACGCGGGTTCCTCTTCTTCTTCTCCTTGCCCTTCCCTGACCCCGAGGTCCCAGGCTGGTCCTCCGTGGGGCTTGTGGGGTTCTGGTTGTCCTCTGTACTTGCTCCGGCTACCTCCATGGTGCTTCGCAGTTGTTTGTATTTTGTTTGGTTTTTTTGTTGCCGCTTTTATAGTGGTTTTTCTTGCCTGACTTGTGGGACTTGCAGGCCTAGCTCTGCTTATCGCTGAATTTTTTATCGCAGTTGGTCCCATCGCAACTTTTTTCACGTTAGGGTTTAGATTTTTATCGCCGTCCCGGTAATTTTATTGCGGACATTTGACGCGTTATCGGGAAACTATCGCATGTTACCGCCGTGTTGAGAATACGACGTTAACACGGGGTTATTTTCCCGCGATAGACGGCGATATGAATAATTGCGTTAACCTATTTTGGCAATCATTATCGCACGTTCTTGAGAATATCCCCCAGAGTGTTTACTGTTACATAATTGCATGCACTTGTGATGTACAACTAAGCAGTAGTAAATGGATCCTAGTTGTAAATGGACCCATTTTTCATCATGTGTATGATTACGGCCAAAAAAGCCTTGTAAATTGAGTTATGCTTTTCATATAACACTTCATTAATTATTGTTCCACTCTTTAGTGCTGTGAAGAACAGTTATTACTGTAGACCAATACAAAGGTACTCGAACCGGAGCTCTTTGCTCAGCCAATCCAATATGTCCATGTTTTTGACCACAGATGTACCAGACACATTTAGATCCTTGGTTGTATTTCTCATTTCAAGTTCAGTGAATTTATGTTAAATTAATAACTGCATTGGGCCCTTGTGCATCAATTATGTCTGCTATATTATACACTCCATTCCTTCAGTAATGCGTCTTCGGCTTTTAAGCTGATGCACCAGCAGAATCCTGGCTGTTTTATTTTATGGATTGAGTGTCTGATTGATGACGAGAGGAGTGGTGGTGTGATTTTGGACGCACTTCTCCCTGAAGTGCCGCTAAACATTTGATAATTTCATTCGTGTTGGCTCGGACCCAGCAAGCTCGCTTTACTACCAGGTTTGTCGAAGAGGAAAGACATTTGTTTGTGCACCGTCTGACTTTTAAGAAAGGAAAAGCAAAATACAATCAGAACAGGGATGTCAGTAAGCATGCAGCTTTTTTGTTCACGAGGTGTTGTGGGGTTGGGTCTCTAGGACCCTGGCTCTGCCTCCGGCCATCTGTGTCATCATGGGGGGAGGGGAAGTAAAAAAGGAATAAAAGGATCCGGGAAGGGGAGAAGGAAATAGAGCTAAAACGAGGTGTCTACCTCGTGCTGAGTGATATAGATAATAAAGAGTTCATCAACCTTCCTTGTGTTGTGCCTGTTCATTACTAAAGACACGACAACTGGCGACGAGGTGGTGAGAGCACGCTCACATGTCCCTCTCACCAGACAATACCTCGGGAGAGCATCATACACGCCGCTGCGGCTGCTGTGCCTCCCGGCCCCGGGCGGCTGAAAAGTAAGCACAGTCTCGTGACCTGGCCATCTTTGCTGCACCTTCCGCATTGCAGTCTCGGTGCCCTGGGCCTCGATTCTGCTCCGGCGGTGATCTTGGATTGGGCTTCCAGCCCTGACATACTGTTCTCACTGTCTGGGAGCGGCAATCTTGGATTTGGGTGGCCCATCATTCTACGTCCTCCCTTGCTTACCAGTATCAGTCATCGTAGATTGGAAGCCCCTTCCATTCCCGCCTTGCTTCTACTCTGCACTACATTTCAGGCCTTGTTGACTGTGGGCTGCCATCCTGGGTCGGCTGGCCCATTATGTTCAAGACTGACTCTGTCCACCACTGGAGGCTTTTCACCTCCTGAACTGTTACTACTCTGCCTGGCTGTTTAACACCCGCACCTCTTGGTCTTGCCATGCTCCTGACTTCGATGCATCCTATGTGTAGTGACCTGGAGACGGACACCAGGACCCCAGATGGACAGTGGGGACAAGGGAAACCGGACACCACATCCGGTCAGGGTGTGGGGAAGAAGGGCAGTATCGGGGAGCAGAGGAAGAGAGGAGACACGTGTGTGGGCAGGGGAGCTGAGTACAAATAAAGAAGAATAAGTCTCCTACCTGTGTCCTGTGTGAATCTGTGGGGTTCAGGGACACGACAACTGGCGAACGAAGGTGGGATCATCGTTATCCCAAGGAAGAACCGGCGTCGTGCATCAAGGTCGACGACGAGCCCACCCTGGTCTGCTGACCAAAGAGAAATCCACGTGGCGTCGTCGAGAGCAGCCGGAGAACAAACGCGACGGAGCCAGGAGCCCACCCTGGTCCGCTGACGGAAAATTGCCGTGGCGTCGGGAGCCGAGAAGAAGAAGAACCGGAGCCAGGAGCCCACCCTGGTCCGAGTGGCCCAGAGCAATACCGGAGCCAGGAGCCCACCCTGGTCCGAGTGGCCGATAGAAATACCGTTGCGGGAGCCCACCCCGACCGCAGGACAAGAGCGGTAAGGAAAGCAACTGAAAAGCGAGTTAACGCGACCGACGCGCGAAGCTCAAGCGAACTATCGCGAGGGTTGGCGGCCATCTTAAGGACAGGCAGGCCGGACCAATCAGGAGCAAGAAACAAGCGGCGGCCATCTTAGAAGGTCAGGCAAAGGCCCGAGAGGCTGAAACCTCGCGAGACTGCGGCGGCCATTTTTAAGTCAGGCAAGTTAAGCCAATCGGAGCACAGGAAAGCTCAGCGGCCATTTTGAAGTCAGGCAGACGTTGAAATACATGGGAAATAAAGGAAATACATTAAAAATAATAATAATAATATTGAAAATACAAGAAATACAGCGACCACAAAGGACCAAATAAAGGGAAGAAGTGAGGAAAATACAAAAGCAAGAAAATGAGCAACACGGAGAAACCGAGCGCACAAGCAATATTCCGCAGACCTTTACCATTTAGCTTATCGTATCCGCAAGCAGGCATCAGATGGGAAAGATGGATCAGGCAATTTGAGCGCTACATGCGCGCCACGGACGTCGTGGAAACCAAACAACTAGACCTGTTTCTAAATCTCGCAGGAGATGAAGTAGAAGATCTGCTCATCACATTCCCCAGTGATAAAACAACGGACTACAAAGGAGTAATAAAGTGTCTCACCGAGAAGTTCGACCCTCAACGAAACATTGATTTCGAGAGGTATACATTCAACACTGCATGCCAGCAAGATGAAGAAAGCTTGGACGATTTTGCAACGAGACTGAGAAAACTAGTCACATACTGTGCGTTTGACCAGTTTGACAACGAGCAAGCGATAAGACTGCGCATTATTGAAGGTTGTCGATCAGTGGAATTCCGAGCACGCGTTCTGAAGGAACCAACGACGCTGGAGAAGATATTGACGATGGCTTGCACGGAAGCACGGGCCACAGCACATGCCAAGCAAATGGAGATGGGAAAAGAAAAGAGAGTGGCGCTGGCGCATCGCGTCGCTGGGACTTTCAAGAAAAAAGAATACCAGGCGCCAGTCCAACAAAAGAAGGGCGAACAAACATGCTATCGATGTGGCCTTGAATTCCCGCATGTCGGTGCCTGCCCAGCAATGGGCCAGAAGTGCAGAAAGTGCAACAGGGACAATCACTTTGCAAGCATGTGCATGAGCAGACAAGGCAGAAGTGAGAGAGGCAGAGCAATAAGACCACGGACGACCAGCAACAGGTACGCACGACACATGGAAACGGCTAATCGTAGCTCCTCTGACGAGTCCGAAGAGACAGCAGCACCAGTGAGTGAGGCGAGACTATATCTAATGTCAGAAGAGCCCAAAGAAAACACGAGGTCGGAGTACATTCAGCTAGTGGAGAAGCAGCAAATAAAGAAAACCGCCACCGTGGACATCGGTGTTGGGAGCCACCAAGCTAAGTTCGTGCTAGACAGTGGAGCAACATGCAACATCATGTGCATGTCAGAATACACGAAAATGAAAGTGAAACCATCGCTGTCACCGTCAACCGTAGACGTGTTCACGTGGGGCTCCAAAAGACCAGTAGAAAACCTAGGGAAATTTACAGAGACTTTAACATACAAGGGCAGGTCCTACCAAGAAGAAATACACGTGCTAAAAGGTGACATCCCAGCACCATGCCTGCTAAGCAATGTAACAGCGCAAGTGATGGGGTTGCTAGCTATGACATATCACATGTCAGAAAAGGAGAACATTCTACAAGAATACCCAGCCATACTAAAAGGTCTCGGGAAATTGAAAGGAAAGCAGATAACGCTACATATAAATGAAGCAATTACGCCGGTGGCCCAACATCACAGACGAGTACCCATCCACCTACAACCACAAGTTGAAGAGCAAATCAACAGCCTCCTGGCGCAAGACATAATTGAGCCTGCTGAAGGGCCAACGCCCTGGGTGTCTCCGATCATGGCAGTCCCAAAGAAGAACACTTCAAAGATCCGCATCTGCGTAGACATGAGGATCCCAAAAACAGCAATCGCGAGAGAACGTCACCCAGGACCACACTTAAACGACATGATCAGCTGTCTCACTGGAGCCTGCCAATTTTCGAAGCTGGACCTGTGCAAAGGGTACCACCAACTAGAACTAGACCACCAGTCCAGGTACATCACAACATTCTCCACGCACTTGGGCCTGTTTAGGTACAAGCGACTGAGCTTCGGAATCTCATCGGCTGCGGAAATATTCCAAGAGACAATAAGGCAGGTGATAAGGCCAGTACAGAACAGTCTAAATTATAGTGATGACATCTTAGTGTTTGGAAAAACAGACAAAGAACATGACACTGCGTTGCGTCAAGTGTGCACACAACTGGAACAAGCGGGACTAACGTTGAATGGAGACAAATGCGAGCTGGGAAGAAAGGAATTGGTGTTTTTCGGACACATCTTCTCCAAGCAAGGAATGAGGCC
This sequence comes from Calotriton arnoldi, assembly GCA_963921515.1. Taxonomy (NCBI): domain Eukaryota; kingdom Metazoa; phylum Chordata; class Amphibia; order Caudata; family Salamandridae; genus Calotriton; species Calotriton arnoldi. Next base: position 846,201 of record CAWUFW010008481.1, on the reverse strand, counting down.
AGATCCCAGCAAAGTAGAGACACTGAAAAACGCGAATCCTCCGACGGACGTCGCAGAAGTAAGATCATTTCTAGGACTTGCCAGCTACTGCGCTAGATACATACAGAATTTCGCCACAGTGAGCACACCACTAAGAGAACTGACCAAACAAGGACAGAAGTTCATTTGGTCACCGGAGTGCAACAAGGCATTCGAGGAAATCAGACATGCGGTGATGACTGTGGAACAACTTGCTTATTTTGATCCCATGCTCTGCACTGAGCTGACGGTGGACGCCAGCCCAGTTGGATTAGGAGCGATACTAGCGCAGCATCTGCCAGGGAGAGATTCACCAAGGAAAATTGTCGCGTACGCAAGCAAAAGCTTGACAGAGATTGAGAGGGCATACTCGCAACCGGAAAAGGAAAGCCTAGCGGTGGTATGGGTGTGTGAACATTATCACATGTTCATCTACGGGAAGCAATTCACCATCATAACTGACCACCAGGCCCTGGTAACAATCTATGGCAGCCCGTCGGCCAAAATGCCACCCAGGATTGAGCGCTGGGGCATAAGGTTGATGGACTACGATTTCACGATTGTGCACAAGCCCGGGAAAGAGCACAACCCGGCAGACTACATGTCGAGACACCCGTTGCCGCAGGCACAAGAGAAGAAATCAATGGCAGAAGAGTACCTCAACTTCGTGCTAAAGCAAAACACACCGGCACCAATAACAGTAGAGGAGCTGGAAAACGAGACCAAGGATGATGCCACGTTACAAACGGCCATGGAGACAATGAGAAAGCAGAGATGGAAACACATAAACAATAATTGCACCTGGGGAGAGGGAGTACGCAAAGAAGAAATGCTTGCCCTAAAGAAGATAAACGAAGAACTGTCAGAAACAGCAACAGGAATAATGATGAGAGGAACAAGAATAGTGATACCACGCTCACTGAGGCGACAACTGGTCGATCTGGCTCATGAGTCACACCGAGGAATAGTAGCCACAAAGAAACTGCTAAGGGAGAAAGTATGGTTCCCTGGGCTAGACCGCATGGTGGAAGACACAATCACAACATGCCACCTCTGTCAAATGACAGGACCACCACCAAAACATGAACCATTACAAATGTCAGAAATCCCAAGAGTGGTGTGGACAACACTAGCGGCTGACTTCTTCGGGCCACTAGACACAGGCAGCTATCTGCTTGTGGTCATTGATGAATACTCGCGATTCCCCATAGTGCGACAGGTGTCATCGACGTCAGCGACAGCAACCTTACCGATACTAGATGACATTTTTGCGGCCTGGGGCTCACCAGAAACACTAAAAACAGACAATGGGCCCCCATTCTCAGGAGAAGAATTCCGCAGGTTCATGGCCTACCTGGGAATAAACCACAGGAAGATAACTCCGTTGTGGCCTCAAGCAAATGGAATGGTGGAGAGGTTCATGGGGAACATCAAAAAGGCGGTTCAAAGGGCGAAGTTGGCGCAGATATCAATTGGCCACGCCCTATGCCAGGTGCTACGTGACTACAGAAACACGCCCCATAACTCCACCGGAAAATGCCCTGCAGAGCTAGTATTAGGAAGGACAAGCAGAACAAGGCTGCCACAAGTAGAAGCAACTATGACACCAGAACACAGCAGCATTGAGGCAAGAGACAAGGAGGCTAAAGAAAAAATGAAAAGATACGCAGACGCCAGGCGACATGCCGTCTCGTCGCACCTGAAAGAAGGGGACACTGGGTAGTGCGTCAAAGACAACAAAGGAAGTCTGACAGCATGTTCTCGATAGACCCGCTAACAGTAACTCAAGTGAAAGGCCCAATGATCACAGCGGAGTCAGAACACCGAAGGATAACACGGAACAGCTCACACTTCAAAGGACTGAAGGAGAAGAATGAAGAAGATCAAGAAGACAAGGAGGCTAAAGAAAGAGAATGGTCGGAGCATGAGAGAAAGGGAACACACAATGGGGAGGGGACGTCAGAAGAGCAACAGACGGAGGCTTGCCCAAAAAGAGTAATCAGACGGCCGAGAAGACTAATAGAAGAAATGTAACGATGGGAAGCGCATTTATCTTTATCTTATCTGTTCTCATCTCTATCGACACATCTCTGTGTTTTCAGTTTCTTTTCATTTCTTCGTGACAAAAGGGGGAGATGTAGTGACCTGGAGATGGGCACTAGGACCCCGGATGGACAGTGGGGACAAGGGAAACCGGACACCACATCCGGTCAGGGTGTGGGGAAGAGGGGCAGTATCGGGGAGCAGAGGAAGAGAGGAGACACGTGTGTGGGCAGGGGAGCTGAGTACAAATAAAGAAGAATAAGTCTCCTACCTGTGTCCTGCGTGAATCTGTGGGGTTCAGGGACACGACACTATGGCTGCTGTACCTCAATTGTCCTCCTCGTTACAGCAGTGCTCCTGGCTGTTCTCCGACTTCGCGCACTGGTACCTGCTACTTCAGGTGTGGTGCACAGTCCATCTTCGTGTCACCCTGTGAGCACTATGTTAGCTGCGTGCCAAGTTTGTTGATTGCTGTCTGCATCCTGCACGTCCTCAGCCCTGACCCTACCTTATTTTGACTGTTTCACACTGCGCAATTCAGTCGCTCAAAGGCTAATGTTTGGTGAAATGTTTATTTTGAGCAGTTGAACCTTGCCAGGGAACATAAAAACAATTAGTATCAGACACTGTTTGAGCACACTTCTGTTGTGTGTCAGATGTGTTGGTCTGTCCTAATATTTACACAAATAACAATTTAGATACCACTATTTTGTCTGATTTCTTTTATAGCGCTACTGATGGAGCAGGGTAAATATAAAAATTTTAACCTCCTAATATTTTCGTATAATATTAATAAACATGTTCGTTTAAGTAAATAACCAACAATGTATGTAAAGGGTTAAGGATAACACGCAGTTTAATGTGCAAAATAATGAACTAATAATTGTTTACGTTTCTAACATAACATAATATTTTGCGTACTAAAATAATAATAAAATGCATGATTTGTGCTTTGAATAAAACGTGTGGTTGCAAAATAAAGCGATGGTAAGTAAGGGACAGCTTTATATGTTGCTTCTGCTAGGTAATACCTAATTGGGGTACGTAGAAAGACGGGAGGGACACGAAAGGGTTTATATTTCATTGTTTTAATAACATTTTGTTTTCTTTAGAAATAGTGCGCTTAGGCCTGCTGAGCAGAAATATAAAATGGCCGCGAGTTACTAGAGTGCGCAGGAGCGGATGCGACCATGTGATAGAGGAGAGAGGCTGTTGCAAAGGGATGATCATGTGCTGATGCCGAGAGGCTAAGATGAAAGTATGGTCAAGGCTGCTGTGACCCTTCTGAGCAGATGTGTGCCAAGATGATCAGCAAGAAGCGTGAGAAGCCTGGTTGAATCAATAGAAAGAACTCTATTATATAAATTGTTGCAGAAAAAGAAACAATTTGGACTGATCGAAACGGATGAGCAAGTGCATGAACTGTGGGAAACGATGCTTGCATGGATATTCCTCACGGAACTAGTTAAGACCAGGAAGTTTGATTAAAATGTATAGGGACCTGAGTTTTGGACCAATGAGAATGAATCGCGCCATGTAAGAAGAAACATTTTATGCTGTAAGCTAGAATTAGGGTATAAGAAGACCTACTCTTGGTGGGAGGGGTTAGAATGCTGCGGGATGCTGCGGGAGATGCTGAAGAAGTTAGATGCTGTAGATGGGAGAGTTTGCGGTTGCTGATGCTGACGAGCTGATGCTGCTGCTGTGATTTTCCTTTTCCAGTTGAGTATAAGATGCTGCTTTAGGAGAACTAGCATTTAATAAGATTTATATTAGAATTATTAGGATTTCCCGAGAGATAGATAGGTTGATCTATAGAGTTCTTAGTATGATAACCTCATTTTCGGTCTAATAAAAGTGTCATGCAATTACAACTATTCTTATATTGATGATAAACGAAATGATCTGAATAATAAATTAATCTCGATTTTCCTGCATTCAAAACTTTATATAAACTTTATTATTCTTGAAACAAATGACTCAGTGATTTTCTTTAGCATAAGGATTAATAATGAATTGGTAAAAGAGTTCATTGTGATTGAGCTGGTCTTAATCACCATCAACTGATTCCTACTAGTTGGTCCATCGACCAATGAGCGGAATACCTTAAAAGCAAATGAGAATTGTTGTGTCATTATAAAAGAGGTATCCCGTCTCCTTCCAGCGAATCGTTTTTCTCCTAGGTTTCATGTCGGAGGAAAATCCAGGGAAATAAATGAGTAAGTGAATGTATATGCGGTGTTATGGGCCCCACCGTCATATGGATATAGTGTGTGTGTTTAGGAGAAATAATTGCACCTGGATGACCAAAAGCATATTAGGAGGAATTATTTTTATTATAAGCGCTGGATCAGATTTCTTGGTAGCAGAGTTATGGTTACTATAGATTAGTTTGGTGATTATTGATTTTTGATTATAGAGTATTGATAAGTTTATGTCTAACACTTTTTGTTGAGTCGCGTTATGTTATATGTAAGTTTTCACACTTCCGGGAAGTAGGAAGTGGAACACGTGTGGCAAGAGAAGTCGCATGGAATTTTACACTGTCTGAGTTCAATTTGGTAATAACACAGGTTGTGTTATTTAGGGATATTTTGCGTATAAAAGGTGTGTAAGTGAAATAGTGATCGGTTTTCTTGTGAAACTCTGGCCTTAATTCTCAGGAGCAGTATAGTCTCCACATGTGTTTTATCCCCAGAGAAACGGGTTTACCGTTTGCTTGAAAGAAGGGTAAGGTAGAGGGAAGTGCTACTTTATCGACGAAACTGAAAGTTCTGTGGTAGGGTAGAGGTAAGCGCTGCCTACTGGAAAATACAGAATTCTTGTATGAATGGTCAAAGCTATCTTTTCGGTTTAGCGAATCAGACAATGGAAATGTGGATAAAATGTTGTAACTAACAAGAATTGTTGAAAAAGAAATTGCCGATAAATTTTGTAAAGGAGGGGTCAAGAGCAGAAGTGACGTAGACAACAGCCGCGCTGGGATTGGACAGTGCGCTAGTCACGTGAGAACAGGAGCGAAGTGACGTAGACAAAAAAGCCGCGCTGGGATTGGACAGTGCGCCGTAGACAGAAATCGTTGTGATTGGAGCGTTGGTGTGAGTCGCGCTAGCATTGGTTGAAATAAACGCATAGGGAACAGAGTTGATTTGCGGATTGTTTTAAGGAGAGAAAGGTTGTGAATCATGTCGTACTATGAATATGGGAAAGAGAAAACGTCTTGGATGTCGAAAGTTAAGAACTTCTTTAAGAAGGACAAAAAGGTAGTGACTAGAGAGGGACAAATAATCCCTCCGCCGAAATCACCAGCTTCACATATGATGCTGAAATATGGATATCATACATGCATTTGGTTAGAAAATTGGACAAAATACACAAAGAACGATGGAGCATTGGCTTTTCCTGAGAATGGTTCATTTAATGTCACTGTATTACGGAACGAGAGAAAAGATGGTAATGTTAGAACCTAGACCTAGACCGACGCAGTTTGAAGCTTTAGCGGAATGGGAAGATGAGATGTATGAGCGAGAGAGATCAAGAGGATTGAAGAATCATGAGTTTATACCTGGAAGGTTGTGGGGAATAAATCATGAGGACAGAGTAAAGCGTTGGAGATACGCTAACATGGCAGGAGGTTTGTTTCCAGCTTTTGCGGTTGAGGAAGAAGCAAAGAGAAAGTGTACTGAGAAAAAGAAACATGTAGTGGTAGAAAAGTATGTGTATGGTGGTAGTGAAACGGATGACGAATTGCTGGAAGATATTTTAAACAGAAACCCACCTCCATACCAACAGACTTCTGTAGTGGTGACACCTAATGCACCACAAATGGAAACTGGGAGGAATAAAAAACCCGAACGAAGAAATGAAATAAATAGGTCACAAGAAACATTTAAATTTTCACAAAATGATGAGACAGAAAGTGACAATGCAACTGAACTAGCAAAAACGACAAAAGAATTGACTGAGAAAATAAGAGAATTGACAAAGAATATGGAAGCTGTAACTGTACCAGTAACGATAGGTCCAGTAATGCCTATTTTTGAAAATCAGAAAATAAATGAACATTCTTTGGTGATTCCCATGAATTCACATGTGCAAAGAAAAAGAGAAGGGATGGAACTGAATAATGAAGGTGCACACAATTCGGCTAGTACGTGTAGACCAAGTCCACCTACAAATTTGACGATAAATGAGAGTGAGGTTAGAAGAATGCCTATGGTGACAGAGTCCGCATCAGGAACACCAGAAAGAACCAGTGATTGGATTGAGTTAAATAGTACACCTGTAGGTCCGACTCCAGAAGAGTTAAACGAATGGATGAAAGCACTAAAAGCAAAAGAACCGGAAGAAAAACCATTAGATGTAATTAGGTTAAAAATAGACATGGAAGAGTTGATTTTGGGAACAATTGGAACGGAAAAACTAAAGAATTATCAGGATGATGAGATTATGTTTTTGTGTAAGAGTCTTACATGGAGAGCTAGAAATTTACATGACAAATTGGAAGAGATTGCAGGTGAACTAGGAGTGGAATTTGTGAAAGTGAGGACGTTGCAGAAACCGTACAGAGTAGATTTTTGTGAGAAAGACATAGAAAATTTGAACACATCAGGAAGACTGACCCAGATAAAAGAACTGATTGTTTTATTGAGAAAGTGGGGTGATGTGGATAGATGGAGAAATAGATGGACAAAGAGGAATGAGAAAACAACGGATAAAGCATCTTTGGCTTTTGCAATGACAGATAAGGAACCAGTTACTAGAGAGTACCCAATGAGAGAAACACCAGGTGGTAGTTACGTGCATGTTCCGTGGACCAGACAGGATATACTGTCATTTACAAATGACTTCCCAAAATTGAGAGAGAAACCAGTAGAATGGTACAGACAAGTGGAGAGATTTGTTAAGGTGTCAAAAGTGCTGTGGATAGATCTAGATGGATTGTTTGACATAGTAGTGCCTGCTGATTTATGGACAGAATGTAAGATTACAATTGATTGGCCAACTGTAGAATATCCAAGGGATGCAAAAACAGGAGCGCCAGGTCCAGAAGTGATGAGGAAGTATGATCAGGTAGTTACCTTTTTGAAGAATAAAATTCCACCAAAAGAAACAGATTGGGTGAAAATAGACAGAACAACACAGGAAAGCAAAAAATTAGTGCATGCGTATTATGAGAGATTGTTGTTGGTTTTCAAACAGTATAGTGGTTATGAGACGCTAAGTGAGAAGGACATGAGTCATTTTGTATATAGGTTTGTGTATGGATTAACACCGGAGATAAGTGAAAGGATTAAGCAGCATTTGATAGGGTGGCAGAATAGCACAGTGGATGAGGTTTTGAGATATGCTAAGTATTGCAGTGATGAAATTGAGAGTAAACAGCGTAAATTGAAAGAAAAAGCCATGTGGGCACAGGTGAAAGTTGCAGAGAAGCAAGAAGCTCAATTGAATAATACTAGCAGTGAAACAGGACAGTTTAAATCCCGACCTAATATAGGTAAAGGAAAAGGACAAATGAGCATAGATGAGGCGAAGAAAAAGTGGCCATGCCACAACTGCGGAAAGCTAGGGCATTGGAGAAACGAGTGTAAATTTCCTCCTAAACCTAATGTAGAAAATCAATCATTAAATTCACAGGTGCAGAGTGAGGTAGTTACTCAACAAGGTCAGGTGCCACAACCACCACTTCCCAAGAGTGCTAATCAACAGAAATACAGTGCAGAAACAGGATTCTACGGAGGAGAACAGGTAAAACTGTTGTCACATGCAGCTGAAATCTCACAATATTGGTTACGACAGAGTGAGGATGAGTCGTATGAAAGCTCATGACGGTGTCTGAAAGAGAGGGAAGAGTGCGTGCTTGGCGCAACTCTAGAGGTAGACCAGTCAGGTCCATTTGTGGATGGAGAAGTGAATGGTGCAAATATAACATTCCTTGTTGACACTGGAGCTACCCGTTCTACTGTTAGGTCAGTGGAAATTCCAAATCTTCCTCTCTCAGGTGAACATATACAAGTGGTTGGAGTTTCCAATCAGCAAATTGAAACGCCTCTTACTAGATTAGTAAAGGTAAGAATTGGTCCATTTAGTGAAATGCACCGATTTGTGGTGTGTGATTGTAGTCCCGTTAACCTTTTAGGACGCGATTTATTGTGTAAGATGAATTGCACAATTTATTGTACTCCAGACGGAATTGCATTTCAGACTCCAGATGAGGATGTGCTGTACAAAATGACAATGGTAAATTTAGAACCAGAAGTAAATTGTTTGTTTCCTGTATTTGATGCAGAGAAAATCCCCAAATGAGTTGAAAGGGACAGTGAAGGAAGAAGTGTGGGACTTGACAGGAGAAGATGTAGGATTAATGAAAGGAGTAGATCCCGTAAAAATTTCAGTAAAAGAAGGAACGAGTTACCTAAATACGCCCCAGTATAAATTGACTCCAGAAATAATTGAAGGAATAACGCCAGTAATAAATAAAATGATTGAACAAGGGATTCTAAAAGAAATCATGAGCAGTCCATGTAATTCGCCAATAATGGGACTGAAAAAGCCAAATGGAACATATAGAATCGTACAGGATTTGAGAAAGGTAAACAAAATTGTTGTGCCTTGTTGCCCAATAGTACCGAACCCTGCCGTGATTCTATACCAGATTCCACGCGAAGCAGAGTGGTACACTGTGATTGATTTATGTCATGCATTTTTCTCTATTCCATTGCATCCAGATAGCCAGCCAATATTTGCGTTTAGGTTTGGAGAGCGTATTTTGGCATGGTGCCGAATTCCTCAAGGGTATACAGAAAGTCCCTCAATCTTTAATCAGATCCTAAAGAAATCATTGGAAGACTTAAGAATGCCAGAAAAGTCAGTAATGGCTCAGTATATTGATGACCTACTGGTGGCATCAAAAACGAAGGAAGCATGTGTCAATGACACAATTGCTTTGCTGAATCATTTAGCAAAAAGAGGACATAAAGTGTCCCCTTCAAAATTGCAGTTTTGTAAACAAGAAGTCCAGTATTTAGGGCATAAAATTGAGAAAGGAGTACGAAAGGTAACGACAGAGAGAATAAAAATGATTCAAGGAATGAGAGCTCCAATGACACAAAGAGAGGTAAGAATGTTTTTGGGAATGGTTGGATATTGTCGACAATGGATAAGCGGTTTTTCACTAATTGCTAAACCATTGCAGAAACTGACAAAGAAGGATGTTAAAGATCCTTTTGAAATGAATGATGAAGAAATGAAAGCATTCAGAGAGCTGAAAAAGAAATTGTGTGAGGCTCCAGCATTGGGAATGCCTGACTATGAGAAAGATTTTGAGCTGTTTTGCAGTGAAAGAGATGGATGTGCAGTTTCAGTTTTGGTGCAGAGACATGGAACTATGAAAAGACCAATTGCATATTTTTCAGCTGTTTTAGACCCTGTAGCAAAAGCGTTGCCTGGATGTTTGAAAGCAGTTGCTGCTACTTGTGTGAGTCTGGAACAGAGTGAAGGCATAGTGATGGGGTATCCATTGAGAGTGTATGTTCCCCATTCTGTGGAAATTCTTTTGACAAGAACGAAAACACAATACATGACACATAGTCAGCTGACTAGGTATGAAAAGGTAATTTTGAGTGCAGACAATGTGACCATTGACAGATGTATGAATGTGAATCCTTCAACATCATTGCCAGATGAAGAGAATGTGATTGAAATGGATGAAGTAGATCACGATTGTCTGAATGTGCTCGAATACTGTACTAAACCAAGAGCTGATATACGAGATGAGCCTTTGAAAGAATCAGATTATATTCTGTTTGTGGATGGCTCATGTTTAAGAACGAGTGATGGAGTTCTAAGTGCAGCATATGCAGTTTGCACAGTAGCAACTGTATTGGAAGCATCTTGTCTGAAAGGTGTACGGTCTGCCCAAGTTGCAGAATTAGTAGCTCTGATTCAAGCATGTAAGTTGGGAAGAAATGTACGGGTTACGATTATGACTGACAGCCAGTACGGCTTTGGAGTCGTGCATGATTTTGGTCAGATTTGGTCACAAAGGGGTTTCTTGACGTCTGCAGGGACACCCATAAGAAATGGAGATTTTGTGAAAAAGTTGCTTGAGGCGATACAGCTGCCTAAAGAGATCGCTGTAGTGAAGTGCAATGCACATAAAAATGGGGAAGACTACATTACTGTTGGCAACAAATATGCTGACGAAATGGCACAGTACTGTGCAAAGAATGTGGTTTCTTTGAATAAATGTCGCGAGAGAGAGCATATTTCTTGTCCATTGCTTTTTACTAACTCAATTGAAACATGGGATGAGGTAAGACAGTTACAAGAAGCTGCAGAAGATGAAGAGAAAGATACTTGGCTAAAAGCAGGATGTAGGAAACATGAAGAAACTGATGTATGGGTTTACAGGGATGAGAGACCAGTTATGCCTGATAGCATGATTTCTGACATGGCACGGATGTACCATGGGCAAGCCCATATTGGGAGAGATTCAATGATCAGACTTTTTAGACAAACATGGTACAATCCAAAATTCAGAGCCATAGCTGAGAGTCTTTGTCAAAGATGTCTTACTTGTCAACAGTTAAATCCAGGAAGGAAGACAGTACTGAGTCTAGGAAGAATAGGACGAGAAGGGGGTCCTTTCACCAGAATGCAGATGGATTTCATAGAAATGCCATCTTGCAGCAGATTGAGATATGTTTTAGTGGTCATCTGTTTGTTTTCCCGTTGGGTGGAGGCATATCCAACAAGAAGGAATGACAGTATCACAGTAGCAAAACTTTTTCTGCGAGAATTCATTCCGAGGTATGGTTTTCCAGTCACGATTGAAACAGATAGAGGAACACATTTCCAAAACGAATTAGTTAAACTGATTTGTGAAGCCCTTAGTATTAAACAGAAACTGCATTGTGCATACAGACCAGAGGCTTCTGGAATAGTAGAGCAAGTGAATGGAACAATCAAAAACAGGTTAGGAAAAATGTGTCAAGCTACAGGACTGAAATGGCCAGATGCTTTGCCATTGGTTCTGATGACAATCAGAAGTATTCCGGAAAGGAAGACTGGACTCAGTCCACATGAGATAATCATGGGACGAGCAATGAGACAAGCACAAGTACCTGTCAACAAGCTACTGACTATAACTGATGATCTAGTACTGGATTATTGCAAAGGATTGGCTGATGTGGTGCATTCTGTGTTTCATCAGGTTGGACCGGATGCGACCACTCTTGAAAGAAAACCAGCACACGACTTGAATCCAGGAGATTGGGTTCGAATAAAAGTCCACCGGAGAAGAAACTGTTTGGTTCCTTGCTGGGACGAACCACGACAAGTGATCCTAGTGACAACCACCGCAGTTAAGTGTGCAGGAGTGAAACACTGGGTACATGCCAGCCACACCATCAGAGTTCCAGAACCTAAAGATCGACCTGTGAGTCGGCATCTGGAAATATCAGACAACAGTTCAGCATCAGAAAGAGAAGAGGAGACAAACAGGGTGCCAGAACTTGAAGATCGACCTGTAAGTCGACATCTGGAAGACCCAACTACAAGTGAAACGATAGAAGAAGAAGAAGAAATAGAAGAAATAGCTGAGGTTCCAGAATTTGAAGATCGACCTGTAAGTCGACATCTGGAAATATCTGATACTAGTTCAGAATCTGATACAGAACATTCAGAAGGAGAAGAAATAGCAAAAACAAAGTGGAATTATGAAAGCATAAGAGAAGAAACTGAGCCAGAAAACAGTGACAGTGAACAACCAAGTACAAGTAGTGGTAAAATTCCTTCGAAGATAATATTAATAGATGAAGAAGGGAGAGTTTCAGACCAAAAGTTAGAAAAATCGGAAAAACCCCGAGGAGCAGTAGGGACAGATAGTCAAACACAAGAACAGGGAAATTTAGAAGCAGATAGAGAAACTGACACAAAACCGGAAGAACCTCGAGGAGGGACAGAAGTAGGTGAACGAAGGAAGATAAGAAAAGAACCACAAGTAGCTGAAAGCGAAATCATAAGCTTCAAGATAAGAGGAAATAACGAAAAGATTGAAACAGAATCAGAAGAAAGTGGAGAAGAAAGAAATGAAAAACTAGAGACAAGAAAAAGAAATTGGAAAACAGAAAGAGAGGAAAAAGGAAGTGAAGCAAAAAGGCCAAGAAAAGGAGACAATTGGCCCGACGAAGTAAGAAAATTAAGATACAGAATCGTAAAATTGGATGGAAAAAGTGCTGAACAAGTGAATGAAATAACAAGTCAAAAGGAGCAAGGAAAACAAGGTGGTAAACACTTGCAGAAAACAAAAAGAATAAAGAAAGTGAATCAGAAGTACAGATCGCCTGAATGGTTGTATCGTGCTCTGACCAGTCACAAAGAAGAATTGAACACTCACGAAAACCCAGAACAAAGAAACTTGATGGGAGAAAGTGAAGTACAACAAACCTGAAGCAACAAACCTGAAGAGGTTTCTGTAGATAGTTTACCGGATTTGACAAAACACTGAACTGACAAAATTACCGGATGTGACAAAGAAAGAATTCTGAGAAAGAATTAAAAGAAAGAACCAAGCAAAGACAAAATTTTGAAAGTACAGAGTGGCAAGCAAGTCATTTCTGAGGTGTAGTGACACAATTTTCTAGAAAACAAGTACAAAATGGAGAATATTAGAGATAGAAAATGTAAATATGAGTTTCTAAGTAGATGGTGCAAAATGTGTTGTTTTTGTACAGGTTTATTAATAACAGTATGGGTAGTTTTAGCAATAACTATTCCGATTAGTTTAGCTGTAGTGGAAAAGTCTAATAACACTGAGAAAGAAAAGGGAGCTAACACTCAAGAACCAGTTATTTTAAGGAGTAGTGCAGAATTACATAAGGACAAATCAATAACAGATTTTTCAAAGAATGTGTTTACTAAATTACTGTATGAGTACGTAGAAACAATGGATGTAAGGGATTGCTATGTTTGTATGCAGTTGCCTGCATCTGTAGCAGAGGGTGTGACTTATCATCACCTCCCTTTGACATATGGAATAACATGTAGTGTATTAGCAAGCTTATTTTATAAAACAGGCAGATTAGAATATTATTACACTGATGTAGATTGGATTTTTGCAAAGGTTTCTGTAGTTCCCGAGCTTAATAAAATAAAAGAGGGAAAGACATTTGGTGAATATTTCTTAGAAGATAAGATTTTAACATTAGATAATATATTTAGGTACAACCTTACCTGTGAGTTAAAGAAGGAAGAAAAGGTATTTCTAGAAATGGTCGAGGAGAGAAGAGTGAAATTTGAAAGAAAAGTGATAGAAGAGACAAAAACACCTCTTTGGGCGTTTGAGGAAGACCATCATGACAAGAAAAAGATAAATGCAGCTATGACTCTGGATTGGCCCCAACAGGGAAGGTTGTGCATTAGAAGAAATAAGACAAGATATGACAATTATTTTGTGGGTTCCAGTAATTGCCATGACAATTACCAAATTATAGGTGGATGGGGATTCAAAGGGGGAAAAGATCCAATATTTCCAGGGATTTATTACGTTTGTGGGAATAGGGCTTATTATAGGTTGCCGGACCATTGGTATGGATCATGTTATTTAGGCCTGGTCTTTCCAAAGATTTTTCATGTGGATAGAAAAGAAAAAGGAACACACAAAATGATAAATACCTTTACACGTAGAAAAAGGGAAAGTTTTTCAGAAATAATAGGTGATATTTTTGGTGCATTGATACCAGCAGTGGGAATATCTTTGAATGCATTCAGAATTCGGAAATTATCCACAGTAGTAGATCGTTTATCTACAGATACTGCTGGAGGGTTCTTAATGGTAAATACCGAGATGGTTGCCATGAGAGCTATGGTGATGCAAAATCGTCTTGCCCTTGACATTCTTTTGGCAAAAGAGGGCGGAGTCTGTGGAATGTTGAAAGTCCAACATTGTTGCACTTACAATCCTGATAAAAGCGAAAATATACAGAAGTATATAACAAATATTACAAATTTGCACAAAGAACTAGTACAACTGGAGGTTGAAAGTGTTTGGCGAAAACTTGGTAAAGGGTTTTCTTCTGTAACGAATTGGTTAACAAGAATGAGTGGATTAATAATAGGGAAAGTTATAATAATAGCAACCATGGTAATAATAATAATATTAGTATTGAAGCTTGCAGTAACATGTATAAAGAGAAGAAGAAAGCAGAATAAGATAGAAAAAGAAAACATGATAAACAAAGAGAGAGAGAAATAGGTAAAATACAGTTAGAAGAAATAAAAGAGAACATGTACAAGAAAACAAAGAGACAAGTTGAAAGCGATACAGAAGTATAAAACTAACAAAAGCAAATGGATAAAAGATATATGCTGTCTGAGAAAATTGTATAACTTGGGTTTTTGTGGTGATGTTAAAAATCACCAAAGGGGGAGTTGATGGAGCAGGGTAAATATAAAAATGTTAACCTCCTAATATTTTCGTATAATATTAATAAACATGTTCGTTTAAGTAAATAACCAACAATGTATGTAAAGGGTTAAGGATAACACGCAGTTTAATGTGCAAAATAATGAACTAATAATTGTTTACGTTTCTAACATAACATAATATTTTGCGTACTAAAATAATAATAAAATGCATGATTTGTGCTTTGAATAAAACGTGTGGTTGCAAAATAAAGCGATGGTAAGTAAGGGACAGCTTTATATGTTGCTTCTGCTAGGTAATACCTAATTGGGGTACGTAGAAAGACGGGAGGGAAACAAAAGGGTTTATATTTCATTGTTTTAATAACATTTTGTTTTCTTTAGAAATAGTGCGCTTAGGCCTGCTGAGCAGCAATATAAAATGGCCGCGAGTTACTAGAGTGCGCAGGAGCGGATGCGACCATGTGATAGAGGAGAGAGGCTGTTGCAAAGGGATGATCACGTGCTGATGCCGAGAGGCTAAGATGAAAGTATGGTCAAGGCTGCTGTGACCCTTCTGAGCAGATGTGTGCCAAGATGATCAGCAAGAAGCGTGAGAAGCCTGGTTGAATCAATAGAAAGAACTCTATTATATAAATTGTTGCAGAAAAAGAAACAATTTGGACTGATCGAAACGGATGAGCAAGTGCATGAACTGTGGGAAACGATGCTTGCATGGACATTCCTCACAGAACTAGTTAAGACCAGGAAGTTTGATTAAAATGTATAGGGACCTGAGTTTTGGACCAATGAGAATGAATCGCGCCATGTAAGAAGAAACATTTTATGCTGTAAGCTAGAATTAGGGTATAAGAAGACCTACTCTTGGTGGGAGGGGTTAGAATGCTGCGGGATGCTGCGGGAGATGCTGAAGAAGTTAGATGCTGTAGATGGGAGAGTTTGCGGTTGCTGATGCTGACGAGCTGATGCTGCTGCTGTGATTTTCCTTTTCCAGTTGAGTATAAGATGCTGCTTTAGGAGAATTAGCATTTAATAAGATTTTTATTAGAATTATTAGGATTTCCCCGAGAGATAGATAGGTTGATCTATAGAGTTCTTAGTATGATAACCTCATTTTCGGTCTAATAAAAGTGTCATGCAATTACAACTATTCTTATATTGATGATAAACGAAATGATCTGAATAATAAATTAATCTCGATTTTCCTGCATTCAAAACTTTATATAAACTTTATTATTCTTGAAACAAATGACTCAGTGATTTTCTTTAGCATAATGATTAATAATGAATTGGTAAAAGAGTTCATTGTGATTGAGCTGGTCTTAATCACCATCAACTGATTCCTACTAGTTGGTCCATCGACCAATGAGCGGAATACCTTAAAAGCAAATGTGTCATTATAAAAGAGGTATCCCGTCTCCTTCCAGCGAATCGTTTTTCTCCTAGGTTTCATGTCGGAGGAAAATCCAGGGAAATAAATGAGTAAGTGAATGTATATGCGGTGTTATGGGCCCCACCGTCATATGGATATAGTGTGTGTGTTTAGGAGAAATAATTGCACCTGGATGACCAAAAGCATATTAGGAGGAATTATTTTTATTATAAGCGCTGGATCACTACTCAACCCAATCCAGGGTGTCGGAGCGCCTTACATCACAAATGCACATTGACAATAAAGCATATGTTTGTAAATCAATTTACTGGATGTGTTCCATAAGACAGGGTTACAAGGTTTAGGAGTCACATGTCCTTTCCTTCATAGTTCACTGTGCTATATTAGAAGGATTACAATTTATGAACTGCAAGTAACTAAAGGATCTCTGTGTTAAAAGCAATAACCCACTTACTCATCCACATAAAATAAAAATCCGTCATCTGTGTGTCACATGATGTTCTTTGTGTGAGACACATTAACCCTCCATGCTACTTTGACAAAACTGGGACTAGACAAAACATCTGTCTCTCCAGCAAGTGCATTAACCTCCAGAGTTATATTACCATTATTATTATTCCCTCAGATTTACTGGGTGCATAAAGATCTATGCAGCAGGCGCCTTAACCCCATAAGATATTTTAAAATGCAGACTTTGCAAGCAATAAGCAGAACAGATATACTGCCACGTTTCTCCTTGTTGCCAATTTCTTTCTGGCAGAGTTTTAATAAATAAATGTGTAATCTGAGGCCTAGATCTTGCGCTGGGGTTGCAACACTTTTTTGGCACAACTCCGACGCAAGATCTAATTTGTTAAATATTGTAATATGCTCAAATGTACTCATGACAGACCTGCTTAACATATATGAGGTCTTAAAATCTGATGTCATTTTTTGTGATATCACTTCCTGTGAGGTCGTGGGTTGTGATGTCATGTGCTGTGATGTCACGTACATACTGCCTAACTTGGTTAGTGCCCCACTTCATTTTTTAGGACTTGTACCCTGGTGGGAGAAGTACAATGGAGAACTGGTGTTGGTGGTTGTAGGAGGCTGGTTTAGTATATAGTGTACACTCAGGAGTGATGCACCTTGCACTAATCCAGACAACCCTTATGGTGATTTTAGTGGTCTTTGATAACCATTGAAAGCTCTCAAAGTGGTAGCTGTGTAGAGCAGCCTTCAGGCTTATCTTGAAGGAGTGTAAAGCAGATTGTTTTACCACATTTAATCAACAGTGTAGATTAGATTAAAAAGAACCACACAGTGTTTATAAAAATAGGTCTTTTTATTATGCAACAGAATCACTAACACATTGGCATATCTCCTACCCGGAGATATCAACAATACACACAAGAATACTTCAAAATAATCAGGTAAGTAGCACAAATATACACTGGTCTCCAGGGGGAGACCAACCCGTATACTAAGAAAGTGGAATGTAAACTGCAAAGGAGAACGGGACTTGGACCTGAAGACTCAGAGGAGCTGGGGACACAAGGAACCACCCAAGGTAAGTACCCAGGAACCCCACGGAGGCTGTGTGCAGAGTGGAAGCACAGCCATGTGCCCAATGGAAGTCAATGGAGAGGTCACAGTTGCAGTTTTAAAGAAGAAGGACCCTTCCCAGAGGACTCCGAAGAAACCCTTTGGAAGATGGGAGGTTGGAGAACCACCCCACCTGTGGATGTCCCAGGAATCAGGTTACTAGCACTAGGAAAGCCAGGTGCATAGGGTGAAGTGACTTCGGAACCTGCCGTAGACGACAATAGAACACTTTGAAAAAGATGCCTCTGGAGAAGCCTGTGAAGGAGTCCGGTGGAATCCAAGAGTAGACTCTTCAAGAGGAGAACCTGCAAGCAGAGGGGACAGAGTCTATGCCACTCGGAAGTGACCAGAGGGACGGAAGCACAATGCCCACCTATGTCTGGAGGTTCAGGAGTGAAGACAGTGACCTTGTCCCTGCAGCTGTGAGGACCAGGCAATGCTGAGGAAGACCAGGAGCCATGCACGAGTTGGCCCACATCAGGTGTCAGTGTCCAGGTGTCTGGTGTCTGGCGGGAGCAGCATCAAGCCTTGGTAGCCGTAACTGGCGTAGAAAGCGAAAAGATGCAAACGTTGGGACCAGCAAGGTCCAAGGGACTCACCAACAGCGGGAGAATCAGAGCCGGCCCTGAGCAAGCAGGGGAGCCCACTGCAGCAAAGGAAGACCCTTGAGAGGACCCACAGGCCGAAGGCACAGGAGTCGCAAGAGGACCTCAGGCAGCTCACCAAAGATGGAGGCCCACGGTGCAGAGGATGCAATGAGGATGCTGATCTTCTATGGATGAGGTACTGGAGGCTTGAGCTTCTTGTAGCCTGAAGATCTCTGGAATGCAGAGCCAACAAGCATTGGCAATAGCAAGTATACACGGTGCACAGGGGTTCAGTCCCAGCAGCTCCGACGAGGGATACTGTCCTCAAAATTGCAGAGAAGACAGGTCAGGCCCCTAGGGAGCTGCAGAACCACCACCTGTGTTGCTGGGCCTCAGGAAGCCTGTAGGATGACAGGAGCATCAGACCAGTAAGCTTTGTTGCGGTGCCTACAGATGCAAGGGAGTGACTCCTTCACACCAAGGGAGATTACTTCAGATGTCCTTGATGCCCACAGGAATTCTGGAGAACCTGGATGAAGCACAGACATAGACGACTCAGAAGACTTGAAGAACAGCAAGACCAGGAGCAGCAGGACTCTTCCTTGATGCAGTCTCGGTTCCAGTCGAAGCCCAACGAAGTTCAAGTGTCCAGACGGTCGAAGAGTGTCGTCTTGGTTTCAGAGGTGAGACTTGTTCCACGATGAATCTGAGGACCCACCCACAGGGGAGCCCTTAAGTACCCTATGGAAAGGGTTGGAACGACACCAGGGTCCCTCCCAGAGGAGGGGCTGTACAGAGGGGAGGATACTCCCCTGTCCTTTGTCCAGTTTCTCGCCAGAGCGGGAACCAAGGGTTCCTGAACTGGCTCAAACTGGAGTATGCAAAGAGGGCATCAAGTGTGCCCTTCATAACAGTCTCGTGGGCTGGAAGGCGACCCCACCCCAGCCCAATACACTAAATCATGTCTGGGAGGGGGTCACAACTCCTGTGACAGGAAACCTATTGTTCTACCTTCCCCTGCTTGAGCTCAGCTCAGCAGCAGGAGGTCAGAATCATGTCTGTGGTTGGCAGCAGCACTAGCTTGCTGGCAGACCCTAAAAGGCTGTTACCGGGAGTACATGGGGGGGTCCCCTAAGGAAATTGTAAGATTGCAAAGGGTCCAAAACGCTGCGGCTAGAACCATATTGGGTCTGCCCAGGACATGCCCTACCTCTAGTGCTATTTGTCGGCTACATTGGCTGCCTGTGGCTAAACGCATAGAGTTTAAGGTCCTTTGCATGTCTTTCAAAATTTTAAATCTCTCCTCTCCAGACATCTTGGCCAATCTGCTTACACTCTACATCCCCTCCCGCCAACTCCGGTCTATGGGCCAGCATCTGGCGGTTGTTCCGCGGGTGAGGAGGGTTCGTGCTGGTGGACGTTCCTTCTGTGGCAGCCAAACTTTGGAATGTGCTCCCCATCGCCATTCGCAGCATGAAAAACTACTTGGCATTCCGTAAGGCGATCAAAACTCACCTCTTTCCTCCACTGTAGGCTACTTCTGTTGTCTATAGTTCTGCAGTTTTCTGCTATCAGCGCTGGGACGCCCCTTTGCCGGGGCAGCTGTGCGCTATATAAAACGGCATAACATAACATAACATACATGGGATCATACTTCTAGCACCTGAATCAGGACATTGCAGATTTGGAGCAGAGGACATGGCTTGCTTCAGGTCATCAAATGCCTTCTGACAGCTAACTGACCACTGAACTTTCTTAGGCATTCTTTTGGAGGTGAGATCATTAAGGGGTGTCGCTATGGATTCATAGCCCTTAACAAACCTCCTGTCGTACTCACTCAGGCCCAGGAAAGCGCTGACCTGAGTCTGAGTAGTGGGAGCAACCCAGTCCATGATGGTCTGAATTTTGCTCTCCAGTGTTTGAAGTTGGCCTCCAACTACAAGGTGGCCGGAGTACACAACTTTACTCTGCCCTATCCGGCACTTTGTGATCTTGATAGTGAGGCCTGCCTTCTGCAGGGCCTCAAGTACATTTCTGAGGTGGACCAGGTGATCCTCCCAAGTGGAGCTAAAGACAGCTATATCATCTAGATATGCTGTACTATAGATTTCCAGACCTGTTAAGACTTTATTCACCAGCCTCTGAAATGTGGCAGGCGCATTTTTCAAACCAAAAGGCATCACAATAAATTGAAAATGCCCACTGGGGTTTGAAAATGCTGTTTTTGATTTGGCATCCTCATAGAGTCTAATTTGCCAATAACCAGCAGTGAGGTCAAATGTACTGACATACTTGGCAGAGGCCAAAGTATCAATCAGTTCATCTGCCCTGGGAATCGGATGGGCATCAGTCCTGGTGACTGCATTGAGGCCTCTATAGTCAACACAAAACCTAATCTCTTTCTTACCATCCTGGGTATGAGGTTTTGGTACAAAGGCTACAGGGCTAGTCTAAGGGCTGTATGAAGGCTCAATGACCCCCCCCCCCCCAACTCTAGCATCATTTGGGCCTCTTTTCTGATGCGATCTCTGACATGGTCAGGCTGTCTGTAAATGCTGCTGTTCAGAGGCAGACTGTCACTGTCACCTGTGTCCACTTCATGGGTACACCAGGTGGTTTGACTGGATGTCAGAGAAAGAGACCAGGAAACTGATTGAGAACATGTCTGCAATCAGCTTGCTGTTGATCAGTGAGTCTGTTTGCCAAGACTACTCCTTCAACTGATCCATCAATAGGGTCCTGAGAGAGGAGATCAGGGAAAGGATCACTCTCTTCCTCCTGTTCCTCATCAGAGGCCATGAGCAACCTCATGTCAGCCCTGTCAACAAAAGGTTTCAGGTGATTCAAATGAAGTACCCTGTGGGGACTTCTTAGAGTACCTAGGTCAACTAAGTAGGTGACCTCACCTTTCTTTTCCAGTATAGTGTGGGGGCCACTCCACTTGTCTTGAAAAGCTGCTGGGGCCACAGGCTCCAACACCTGCACTTTCTGTCCTGGCTGGTAAAGTCAGTACCATGCCAAGCTTTCTGAAGCTCTTGGCTGGCCTCATGGTTTTTGCTGGCCTTCTTCATGCTCTCAGCCAATGCGAGAATGCAGGCCCAGTACATAATCTACTATCTCCTGTTTAGGAGGCTTGAGAGGCTGCTCCGCATCCTTCTTTGACTAGACATAATGGACCCCTAACTGGATGTCCAAACAGAAGTCCAAATGGGCTGTAGCCCACCCCCTTCTGAGGAACCTCTCTGTGGGCAAAGAGAAGGCAAGTTAGTAAGACATCCCATTTTCGTGTCAGCTTTTCAGGGAGTGCCACGATCATACCTTTGAGGATCTTGTTGAACCTTTCAACAAGCCCATTGCCCTGTAGATGGTAGAGTGTAGTAAACCTATAGGTAATACCACACTCTTTCCACATAGCAGTGATGTAGCTAGGCATGCCATGTGTACCTCTGTCTGACAAGACCTTCTTAGGGAACTCAACTCTGGAAAAGATTCCAAGGTGGGCCCTGGCCACTACAGGAGCTGTAGTGGTCCTAAGGAAAATAGCCTCTGGATACCTAGTGGCATGGTGCACCACCACTAAGATAAAACTATGTCCAGATGCTGTTGGAAGGTTTGAGGGACCTACAATGTTTATCCCTACCCTCTCAAAGGGAACCCCAACCACTGGTAGTGGGATTAAGGGGGCCTTTATAGTGCCACCTGACTTACCACTGGCTTGGCAGGTGACACAGGAGCAAAAAAACTCCTTGGTGTCTTCATACATGTGGGGCTAGTGAAAGTGAGGGACAAGCCTGTCCCAAGTCTTGCTTTGCCCAAGATGTCCTGCCAGGGTCAATAGGAAACCCCTAAACATCTGAGGTATGACCAACCTCCTGGTGGCACCAGGCTTGGGGTCTCTACTTTAAGAAAACAGGAGCCCATCTTCCCAATAAGTCCTGTGGGGCCGACTGACATTCCCTGCTTCCTCAGCAGCAGCTTGCAGTCTGAGATGTTCAAGAGAGGGGCAGGCCTTCTGCTCCAGACTCAAGTCTTCCCAGGAAGGTCCCCCTGCCCCCAGGAGCTCTGCCTTGTCAGGCTCAAGCTCCTCTGGGACAGTTCCTTCACGGGCACTGAGATCATCTCTATCAGGAGGCTGATTCTCACTGGGAGTCTGAGGGAAGGATACATCTTTATCCTTCCTGCACCTTCTCTTGGGAGCTGGCTGGTCCATTTTTTCATGATCCATGTCTCCCTCGGTGCCTAACTTCTTGGAAAATAGCACCAAGGTTTCTTGTTAGAGGAGGAAGAAGATAGGGACCCACCCCCAGAGGAAAATGTTTGGGGCCATTCAGAAGGCTCTTTCTTTTCTTTAGATTTCTCCCTACCTTTCTCTTGGGCCTTAGAAGAATCTTGCTTCTTCTGGTCACCACCACCATGAGACTTTTGTATCCCCCTGGTGCGGACCCACTTGTCTGCCTTCATTCCTAATTCTTGGGGAGAGGTCAGATCCGAGCCCACCAGGTATTGGTGCAGTTGCTGATTTTAACAGTTAAGGATGTGCTCCCTCACAAGTAAATTGAGCGGTCCTTCATAATCATGCACATTACTTCCATAAAGCCAGCTTTCCAGAGCCTTAATAGCACTAGCTACAAAATCTACCCAGTCTTCAGTGTGTGCGTTCTATATGTCCCTAAACTTAACCCTGTATTGCTCAGTGGTTAACCCAAACTCATCTATGAGGGCACTCTTCAAGACTTTGTAATTGTCTGCATCTTCTTCCTCTACAGTCAAGAGTCTGTCTCTACTTTTGTTAGCAAAGGAGAGCCACAAGATAGCTGCCCACTGCCCCTGAGGAATCTTCTGGACTTTACAGGCCCTCTCTAAAGCAGTAATCCACTTAAGGAGGGACTATCCTGCTCTAGTTCCTAGTGTCAAAGGGATCTTCCCTAACTCTAGGTTCACTAGTCCTGCCACCATGGGATTATAATACCAAATTCTTCCTAGCCCTCTGGACTTCTAGGGTGTCCTTATCTAGGGCTAACTGTTCCTTCTTGATTCTGAGCTTGGCTCTCTCAAGTTTGAGCAGGTGGTATTCCCTTTCTAAAGAATTTTCCCCTTCCTGCTAGAGATGGAGGTCCCTATTGAAGTGGCAGAGGAGGCTGAATTAACTGAGGAGGACCTGGACATCCCCTGAACCTTTTGTACCCTCCCAGGAGGAATAAAGGGGGGTCATACCTCTAGGGCCTCCCTCTGTGACACTAGAACTATTCCCTGGGGGACTAGAGTTCTCCAGTAAGGGGTCTTCAGACTCCTCCTGGATATGCTCGGAAGCAGAGTTTGGCTCATCTTCTGGAGCATCACCATCCATATCCAAGTTATCCTGCCCATCTGACCTTTTTTCTTGGTAGCAATAACTGTTCCCCAAAGATTACTTCACTGTTAATACGCAACTCTCCAAATCTCACTTGTAAATATATCGTCATAGTCTTGAGCAAGGCCTCCACGCCTTCAATCATTGTATCATTTAAATGCTCAATATTTTGGCTAGAAAAATCCTAGCACGGGGCATATTTGCTAGTTTGAGCATTTTTATAGTTTTTGTGAGCTTCTCATATAACAAAGTTTTTGTGCTTTAGTGCATCCACTAACTACTTATTTGTGACCTTCCACCCACTATATTCATTTGTAAGCTTCACACACAAACACTGTTTCTGGTGTTCATCACTAACACCTCATATCTGAGCTTTGCCACACAACTCATTCTGCATATCTCACTATACCTGTCTTCTGTGAGCATCTCATATGTGTCTCTCACAGCAGGCTGTTTTACATTGGTAAGCATCTCTCTTCTGCACAAACACTGTAAATCTCATTTTTGTGAGCATCCCATGCAAGGATAATTCTTATTGCAAATTTATCTCATAGGGCGTCTTATATTCTTGTGCAAGATAATGTGGTTTGAGTGCACTCTACACTTATATTATCCATCTGCAATAGTGCTTCTCATAGATTAGACAACAAACGTTTTTGTATTGTGTTGTATACTTTGCGATGCACCCTCAGGAATGCAGGCGATAAGCTTACAGTGTTTGAGAAACTATTCTCGCTCTCCTTCTTGTGCCCTGCTAAACCAGGGGCTTCCAAAAGGGATCCGACTGACTTCAATACTCAAACAGACACACAGAATCCTATACCATACTGTTAGAGCTGTCAGCCTTACGACGGTCTTCCCCCAAACAATTTTGCCTGCTTACCTCCTCTTTTTGTGATTCTTTTTCTTCGCCTTAGGACCCTGAGCACTTTACCACTGCTGACCAATGCTAAAGTGCATGTGCTTCTCCCTTAAAAATGGTAACATTGGTGTATACACAATTGGCCTTTTTAATTTACTTGTAAATACCTTGTACAGTGGTACACCATATACCCAGGGCCTGTAAATGAAATGCTACTAGTGGATCTGCAGCATTGATTGTGCCACCCACACAAGTAGCCCTTTAAACATGTCTCAGGCCTGCCACTGCAGAGCCTGTGTGTGCAGTTTTACTGCCATGTTGACTAGGTATTAAAATCCCCTTGCCAAGCCTTAAACTTCCTTTTATTACACATACGTCACCACTAAGGCAGGCCCTAGGTAGCCCATGGAGCAGGGTGCTATGTTGCTAAAAGGTAGGACATGTACTTTTATGTTTTGCATGTCCTTGTAGTGAAAAACAAATACATTCGTTTTTCACTAATGTGAGGCCTATTCTTCTCATAGATTGACATTGGGGATTCCTTAATACACTCTTTTAAGGTGTAATTGCTGGTTAGAAAGGAGTAGCTGTGGCATGTTTTATAACTTTGGAATGACAATGATAAATCCTCTTTACTGGTAAGGTTGGATTGCACATTACTATTTTAGATATGCCACTTTTAGAAATTGGACATTTATCTGCTCTTACAGCTCTGTGTGCATGCAGCCTGTCTCCAGTACACTCCAATATTAGTCCAATTGCATTTTGAGGTTTATGAATGTCGCAAAGAGCATTCAGTTTAATCTTCCTTTTTTTTGTCCCACCTTTGTTTGCTTGGTGCATGAATGTGTAAGATTCAAAAACATGTTTTTTCACATTTGGTCTAATTACTTTGTAAATGTAAATAACAATTAAAGCATATTTGCAAACTGTGACTACATGCCTGCCTTTATCAATTTTACACTATAAAACTATGCGATTGTATTTGTTTAACAGAGCGTACAGCTCTCAAACAATGGGCGATTTGTATAGGGTCACTGGAAAGTCCAAAAGGTTGTCCCTGTCCCCCCCCAGAATTTTAGTGTCTCCTACGCCCCTGATCATGTCTGCTGACCGGTGCCCTGCATACAATGCTGCTGCGTACTTGAAGCCCCCACCCCTTTGTGATACGTCCAAGAAGCACAACATAGGGGCATGATGGGCTGACTGGATTGAGAAGTTTGATTACTTCATCGAGGCGCTGGATGAGTCGGATGGCACCAAGATAATTCGTTATCTCAAAAACCTCACGAGAGATGGCGTCAAAGAAGCCCTGTAAAAAATTGCCAAAGAAGCCAGCACCTATTGCAAAGTCAAAGACGAATTCTCAAAAAAGTTTGATCATGTCACCAATGTAGACTATGAACAATACATGTTTGGCAAAGCTCGGCAACAACCAGGGGAGTTGATGGATATCTTCAAATATTACCCAAGTCCATACTTTCAACTACTTGGGCATTCTCTTTGATGACAGGAAATCCTGGGGCCCTTTACTTTTCTCGAAAAGAATTATGTTAGTCTGTTCTTGTGGGTCGGTTGTGGATTTTAGTGCCAGGGTGGGCAAGAAACCATTGAGGGCTCTGCTTCATATTTATAAAGCTAAATGTGTATACACTATTTGCTGTGGGAGTGATATTTGGGGGTACCAGGACTGTAGTACCATACAGGTTGAAGAGAATACGTTTACCAGGCACATACTGGCCATTTCGCAAAGCTCTTCAACTTATGTTGTCCATGAGGAATTAGGCCTCAAATATATTCGGGAAACTATTAAACTGAGGTCATTGCTAATCTGGATTTCGATCTGGCGCAAGAGCAAGACAATCCTGAATAGATTGAATATTAGGGATTGCCTTTCCCTAGATAACATGAGAGTGATTCCTTGGTTGACTTATATAAAGACTTGTTTCACAGCCTTGGGTTGCCCAAGTTTGGTTTTTTGTCCTGAAAAAATTGTCAAAGCAGATTATACTTGGGTCAAACAGAATTTTTTAATTCACACTATTGCGTACAGGGAAGGACTTGAATCACAGAAACCCTCTGTGCAGTGCACCCTCAATTGAGCTGTATCTGATGTGGGTAAACAACTTGTATCACTGCCAGCTTTTAACTACATTTAGATTAAACCTTTTTTGCTATTGATTAGTTTTCCTGAAGGCTGGGCTACCCAGAGAACCCTCGGTCCCTGTGAATGCGATAAAATCTCAGCCCAGACCGTTGTCCATTTGGTATTGTTCTACACTTTTTATACTTTACTCAGGAGA
This sequence comes from Calotriton arnoldi, assembly GCA_963921515.1. Taxonomy (NCBI): domain Eukaryota; kingdom Metazoa; phylum Chordata; class Amphibia; order Caudata; family Salamandridae; genus Calotriton; species Calotriton arnoldi. The sequence continues at coordinate 819,629 of CAWUFW010008481.1, read as the reverse complement.
CAATTTTTAATATCTATCCTATAGGCCCTGACATTCAACTAAGTAAGGCCTGCCATGTTGTTTCTTCTTATATTTAGAGATGTTCAAATGTGTGAATGTAGGATTTTTCCTAAGCAGTATCGTTAAATTACGGGAGGCTTGGCCTTAACTTGGCGCCTGCTAGGGTGGGTTACCTAAGGTTTTTATTTGCAGACAACATCTGTGTGTAACCTTGACTGGAAAGATTTATTTGTTTGACTGGCTGTGTGCTAGCATTTATCACACTGTTTTTATGCTCTTTGTCCTTTTTCTTCTTTTTGTGTTGCTTTTCTGTTTCCCATGGACAATTGTTTGAATTCCAGAGTGGAAAGATTCATCTGTTTCCCATGTTGACTGGTGGTATGCCAATGTTTATTGTATTATGATCATTTGCTTTGTCCATTTTCCTTTTTGTTCATTTTAAAATATTGAGGTCATGCTTTGCTTGTTTTATTTGATTTTGTGTACCTTTTATGGTTATATGTATTTTAACTGAATAAGAAATGTATTATTATTATTATTCCCACAGAAATATGCTTCCCTAAAATACTTATTGAAAATAGTTGAACTTTGTTTAACACATTCGCTTTCATAATTATGGATCTCCAGGGCAGGCGCATAGTAAGGAATCTTCACCTGGCTTCACTGAGATGACTTTGAGGCAACAATAACCCAATCCCCTCCATGGTCCAACATTAGGAACGATTTCCTGCCAAACAATGTACCGAGAACAGACCCTCCTGCAGCAGGAAATCATGTGTAGTAGTCACTGAGTGCTCTCTGCAAACCTCCCCATGCTAATAAGCAGTGTGGGTAAGGGCTCACAGCCTGGGACAGAAGACTGCCTCCAAGAAGCAGTAGTCCTCCCACTATCTTGTTTGGCCCTTCACAGTAGCAGGAATAATATATGCTATAAAGTACCCCCTGCTGTACATTATAAGGATATTGCAGTACACCGTGGAGTTCCAAGAACATATAGAGGAACGAAGCCGAAGGCCATGGGTCTTTATAAGTTTATGGGCCATTTCCTGTCGCGGGCACGATGCCTACCCACAAAAGTGAGGTACGATTTTTATCGGAGGACTTTGGGAAATGCTGAGTAGTAGGAAGTTTTGGCTCCCCACAGATTCCAGAACTTTCTGTCACAGAAATGTGAGAAAAATGTGTTTCTTTTAGTCAAAATTTGACATTTTCAATGGATTTTGGGTAAACCAGCCTGGTGAGAGCCTTGCAAGTCTCCTCATCCTGGATTCCCCTAGGCGTCTAGTTTTAAAAAATGTGAAGGTTTGCTAGGCTTCCCTAGGTGGCGGCTGAGAGGGCAAAATCCACAGCAACCCACTTTGCAAAAAATAGGTCAGTTTTGAGTGGAAAAATTTGATGCATGCATGTTGCATTTTAGGCCACTTCCTGTCACAGGCACTATGCCTGCCCACACAAGTAAGGTACCATTTTTCTCTGAAGACATGTAGGAGCATAGAATAGTAGAATATGTTTATATTTTATTATATATTATATAATTGGACTTTGCTGCGTTTGTGCCTTCCAAATGTTAGCCAGTGTGTAAGAAAGAAGACCTTTTGACATTTTGTAAAATACCCCCTAAATCATCTGCTTATACAGGTACCCACAAATTCAGAGATACACAAATAGCCACTGCTCCTAAACTCCATATCTTGGGCCCATTTCCGAAATAGGTTTACTTGATACCCATTTTTCACTCTACAAATTTCACCATGTGTTCGAGCTCATGGTCACAGGTTCAAATCCCATTGGGTTCACTTAGCCTTTCATCCTTCAGAGGTCAATAAAATGAGTACCACTGAGTTGGGTAACAATAAACATCTGTTATTCAGCACCAAGATACCTTTGGGTGAACGTGTTCTTTACAAATACACGTTATGTAAGTAGGTGGAAAGCGGAAAAAATGGGCTACCTCTTTGAAAAATGCCAAAAGTGTGATACAAAATTATGTTTTTTGATTCAGCTCTGCAAGTTCCAGAAAGCTGGGAGGATGGTGACTTTAGCACAGCAAACCGTTCATTGATATAATTTTTAGGGACAAAAAAACACTTTTATCCAGATCACTTTTCCCCATTTTTCCCCCAAAACTCAAACTTTTTCTACATTTTGGCTATTTTCTTGGTTCTCTACGGGGAAATCCACAAACCCTGAGTACCTTTAGAATCCGCAGGATGTTAGGAAAAAAAGGACGTAAATTTGGAGTGGATACCCTATGTTAACAAAATGTTATGGGGCCTAAGCATGAACTACCCCATTTGCCATAAAAGGGGTCAGCAAAGGGGGTGAGGGAAAGGGGGAGAGACCCTCCAGTTAAGGGTTAATACAAGTTGGTTTTAAAAAAAAAAAGGTGAAACTTGCATTAAGATTCTAGTTTTTCTATAGTTACCTAAGTAGTGCAAAAAGTAAACATGTTGCCATAAACATCTCCTTTCTTCTAGTCAATGTGCAACTGAAAAAACAGAGCAGAAGAAAGAAAAGCAAGGTTTCATTTTTCATTCTGTTAACAGCTGCTTTAATTATACTCCATGACCAGACATGCCTTTCCCCTAGGCTGCTGGCTCTGGCAGAAGGCATTGTGATGTCAGACCTCAACTGTAATAAGGTATTACACTTGAGTTCAGATGCCATTTCTTAATAGGCAACTGGGTACACCACAAGTCACTGGTAATAAGGAAATTAGAGATGGGTTTTTAAACAGGGATTGTAAAATTCCATGTTTTATAGCCCCCTTCAACGAAACGGGTCCAAATCTGTCTCTTTTGTTTTTAAACTTTGAGTCGATTACAGGTCACAAGGCAAGCAACATTTTTAAACAAGCATTGCCAGAGCCAATAGGACTGGCATTGGCTGACAGCCTTTTGGCTGTGTCAATTTCTTTTGTTTTGTCATGGTTTTTGTAAAGCCTCTTGAGGAAATTGCCCACCCTTCATCAATGGGGAAGCTGCCTAGCTTTCATTAAACTAAAAAAAACACTGGCTAAAAGAAAAAAAAATTTCTTTGGTATCAAAATGCACACATTATCATAATAGTGACTGGCACTCAAGGGAACTACTTTGTATCTGAATGTGCTGTTTGTGAAAGGGCAGAATACTGTAATTCACACTGAAGTTAGCCAATCGCTGAAGCAGGCTGACCCTATGTTGAATGCTGTAGTGAGTGTAGGAAATTGAGAATGACATAATAGACCAATGGATGAGGAGTGCTGGCTGAATGTCTCTTTACATATATTATACATATTGTTTCAGTAAAGCCAGAGGGTCTTGGTTAATGGTTAATAACAGACCTAAAAAATGGCTGAATAGTGGATCCTACATTGGGAAGAGCCACGAGGGGGTTAGGGAACACTGCAGGAACTGCAATTAAGCTACAATACAAATGAATGAATAAAGCACGAACAGATACCCCAAAGGGGGGCATCCTGGTGCTGGGAGGAAAAGGAATAGAGATCAGAGGCAAAATTAGGAAAATTTGAACATCCAAGTTCCATATATAAGAGAGAGTTTAGGAAAAAGAGGTAAAGAATTCCACATGTTGGAGGTCGTTTAAGAAATAGAACAACCTCCAGTACAGCTTTCTTCACTGCAGGGTCGTGCAGAATATTATCACAAGATGAGAGATGAGCTCGATTAGGCTTATGCAAGGAGACCTTTATCCTGGCAGAGACAGGAGCTTAACTCTTCATTGCTCTGCAAGCCAAATATAGTGCCTTAAAGATGCACCTTTGTTCCACTGGAAGCTAATCTATCCTAGGAAGAAGATGACAAACAGGCATCATAGGAGAAAGTTTCAAAATCACTTGTGTAGCAGCAATCTGTATGATTTGAAGCTTATTTATGAGACAGGCAGGGAGTCCATCTTATAAAGAATTACTGTATTCCAGATGAGAAGTAATTAACACAAGGATCATTGTTTTACTAGCTGGCATATGAAGAAGATGGGGAACTTTGTGAACCGCACCTAGCAGGCCAAAGCATTTAGAAGCCACTGCTGAGATCTGAGGAATGAAGGATCGGCTAGAATCAAAAAGTGCATCTAAATTCCTGGTACAAGACATGGGAGTGGATGGGACCTAACTCAGAAGACCACCAGCTGGAGCACTAGCTGGAGTTTTTAGAGCTGAATAGCAAGATGTCCGTCTTGTCAGAATTCAGTTTCAGGAAATTGCGGTTCATTCACTCGGCAACCAACACAAGCAGAAAAGCGTTTCTGTATGTTGCAGAAGTTGTCAGCGATGGAAACCATAATCTGTGTTGCCAACATAGAACATACCACAAAAACTATTAGATCAAATCAGAGCAGCCAGAGCAGTGATGTATATTAAACATGGTGGGACTAAGAGAAGAGCCATATGGCATGCCGCACGGGAGAATGAAATTACCTGAACGTAAAGGATATAAAGACAAACAATTAGATCTCTCAGTCAAAAAGGATTTTATCCTCGCCAGCACCAAACCACAAACTCTGATGTTGAAGAGATGCTGAATGAGCACAGAGTGAGAGACAATGTCAAAAGGTGTGGAGAGATCAAGTAGGACCACATCGGCCGTACCACCCTAGTCTAAGATGGTACTGCGAACACCAACTACTGCTACGAGCACAGTGCCAGTACTGATCCAGCGGTAAACCAACAACAGATACTCCATTACCATATACTCACCTGGGCCCATAAAACACACTCATTGAGTAAACCGCTGGAGTGGTTAAAGTTTTATATTTGTACTTCACAATGTTCAGGTTTAGTTATTTAATTCTCTTAACTAAACTCTCACTAATCAAAAAGTTCTTTCCTCTGGTCGATGGACCATTAGTTGAACTAGTTGATGGTGATAATTAACTTAACCCTTAACTATTCTTGCTTTGACAAAAATAATCACAGACTCAGGAAGGTTTAAAATCTTTATCTAAATTAAATGCATGTGAACCATTTAAAAAATACAGTAATGTCACCCTCTTTCTTAGGAGAGAAATTCAATTGATTAAACATCAAACATATACTTCGGACTCATACAATAATTAATGCTCAGAAAGGGAGAGGACAGAGAGAAAAGAACATTTGCAAATAACGTGAAATTATAATTACCAAGGATTGGTGTGAAAGACCAACCCCCTGGCCAAAGGGCCGGTAAGGGTCCCCAGGATAGGTCAGGAGACAAAGACTTCAGGACAGGATTCAGGACAGGATAGATGACCTCTCTAGAATACCGACGAATTGCTTCGCACCCCTCTCTGACACTCTCTTCCTCCTCGAGATTCTTCCGCGATCTTTTGATCTAACCCAATTAAGTTAGGATAGAAAGTTCTTCTTTAAAGTCTGCATTCGAGTCTTCATCAGCATCTCACAGCATATCTCCAACAACAGCATCCCCGACTCCCAGACAGCATCTCCGTCTCAGTCTCTCTAACTAACTAAAGCTACCTTAATTATACCTTCGTTTCCTCGTGTTCCACCCACTAAAGTTACAATATCGTAAAAATACGAAATCTAATTGGTCAGGCAAGGGGGGATAATCATCACACCATGCTTACATGTCACTATATTCTGTTAAACCATTGTTCGCAAACCCATCCCCTTAATTTTTATTCAAAACTTTATTCCCATCCACTACATGTATCCAATTTGCAACATTAATGACACTACGAAGAATAGAACATCACATTGCTGAACTTTTCACCATCCGTTCCCAGGGCATGGCGCTCCAATTTGGCCTCCATTCAAGTGTTTCGTCATTGACCTTCATAGCTTCACTCAGTAGGCATGCGCAGGCATTGCGTCATTTCATCTAGTCCGGTTATACAAGAGAGGCCCAAATGCACACTAATAATAAAGTCAAAAGACAAATGTTATTTTCACAAAATAAATGGTCTCACTGTATACCTCCCACCTCTACTCTATTCCCGTTCTCTTATTAATACTTTCCCCGCATTAGCATTAATAAAATAGCCTGTTTTAGTTTCAGCTAAGCAGATGCCATGCACACGAGTCTTCAAGACTCTATTTTAGCGTTTTCTGCTCATGCGCTAGAATTTCCCTCCAAGCGTTAGCTCGTCATATTGCGTAGATGCAGTTGACGCATGCGCACAACCGTTTCCCCATTTAAAGCGGTATTAGTCCGTTTTCATTGTTATCCGCGTTAGTACACACATAAGTAAGCTTCACTAACCTGCGTGTTCATGTGGTGCGTATTTAGTTATTCACAGATTACCTTTAATAACTTGTTAATGAGTTAAACGAGCGGATTGCCTCTGAGCAAGTCTCTTTCTCACGAGACCTTGCTCCATCAATCCCCTCTCTGATGGCATTTTGAGCCATCACAAAATTACCCATCCCTTCCCAGATGCCGACTTTAGCACATCTCAGTTTTCTCCTTTTTCTCTCCTAAATTCATCAGTTACTTCTTTTCCTTCCAAATCTTTCATCTTTTTGTATAGTTTTCCTTTCATTTCCTCTAATTGAATTTCATCATATTCTCTCTTTCGTTTCCTTCCTCTCCCTTCACTTCCTAAATGTATTTTTCTATTTCCTTTGCTTCTGCAACATTTACATGTGATCATTACTATCATAACTAATGTTATTATCACAACTACTGGTAAAATTATTTGACCTAGAAAACTTTTCTCAAAATCAGTAAACCAATTCCCTATCGTTGTTATACTCTTTGTTAGTTTTCCCCATACACTGTCAACCTCCAGTTGGGTCAAGTCATTATGCATTCTTGTAATATTTCTAATGTACCCTTTACTTTTGTCTGGAATATAAGTACAGCAATGTTGAATTTTCAACATACCACAGACTCCGCCCTCTATTGCCAATAAAATATCAAGAGCAAGACGATTTTGTAAAACCATAGACCTTATTGCAACCATCTCTGTGTTAATCATTAAGAATCCTCCTGCAGTATCTGTGGAAAGACGATCAACTATGGCTGACAATTTGCAAATTTTACGTGAATTTAGAATGACTCCAACTGAGGGTATCAATGCACTAAATATATCACCTACTATTTGAGAAAAACTAGCTCTTCTTCTCCGTGTTAGTCCATTAGATTTTCCATTGATTCCATTGAATCTGTCCACATGGTAGATTTTTGGAAAAAGGATTCCAAAATAACAGCTCCCGTACCATCTTGCAGGTAACCTATAATAGGCATTATTCCCACATACATAATAAATTCCTGGAAATACAGGGTAATTTCCCCCTTTTAGTCCCCACCCTCCTAGAATTAGGAAGTTGTGTTCACACTCACTGGAACCAATGAAATTGTTATTATAATCTGTCTTTAATCTATGGAGGCACAATTTTCCCCTTTTCACAAAGTCTAGGGACATCGCAGCACGAGCTTCGCCCTTTGCATAAATTCCCTATTTCTCAGCCTATGGAGGTACATGGGATTTCTGTTCAGAAGCTTTCTTTGTTAAATCCTGTCTCCTTTCTTATACTAAATTCAAAAACTCTTTTTCTTCTTCACGTAATATACATGTTAGGTTATCCTTGTGGGCTTGAACTATATCTATTGAACTCATTGTTAAAAAGAATTCACCCATGAACTGTGCATTTTTACTACTAATTACTGTATTCGTATTCTTTCTAATAGGCAATTCTGAAAATACTACATCTAAATTTGAATAAAAATACTGAACTTTCTCTGTTACGTAAAATAAACTTGATAAAACACTACATGATACACCATATGTTAGAGGTATATGGTGATACGTCACCCCTTCTGACACTGATGAGGGTAACTTCATACAAACATAACAATTACTAATCTCCATTGTATTAACATACTGAAATAACAATTTAGTAAACACATTTAAAGACGAATAATTGTCTGATTCATTATGATAATTTATCTCATTTTCTACTCCTATTTCTATTTTAGTTCCCTTTATTCTATCTACCTTCTCATTAGTAATTGTACTATTCTTGTTACTTGTTTCCATCAACAAAGGTACTCCTACTGTTAGGAATAACCATACTAATACTACTAATATAATACTACATAAACAGAATCTTAAACATTTTCTTTTTAAACTTCGTTTCGGTCTTTCAGTATTTTCAATTTCTGCCATCTTTAATCAGAGAAAAATTTATTTTCTCTTTCTTTGTCTAAATTTTCTTAAAATCCAGTCTTTTATTTTAAGGAGGTCTTAATTTGCTTTCGTCAATCTGTGCAACATGAACTCTTTCTGATTCTTCACATAAATCTAGGTTTTCAAATTCTTCAAGAATAACATAGGTCCACTCAGGGGCCTTGTATTTTCTGTTCAGAATTCTCAATCTTGGGCTTCTTCTTGTAAGTTTTACTAATGTTTGTTTAGATTGTGTCTGATTTGTAATCTCATTTACTTGCTCTGGTTTCTTTTCTGGTCTTCTTAGATGATATTTTAGTCTCTTCACTCCTACAGGCCAACTGTCTCCTTTTCTAACTCTTTTGACCTGAACTGCACTTTCACCTTCTCCGTCTCCTTCTAAAGTTCTTTTATTTTCACTTAATCTGGGCACAATCTGTTCTTGTTCCTCTTCTCTTTCTGATTGTCTTTGTTCTGTATTTTCTGTATTTGGAACTTCCTCTACTTGCCCCTGTTCAGGTCTTATTACAGTTTGTTCTTCTTCAGCCTGAACTTGTTCTTCTAAATCTATCTGATCCTGTTCAGGTCTTATTTCAATTTGTTCTTCTTCTGCCTGAACTTGTTCTTCTAGATCTACTTTTCCCTGCTCAGGTTTCTGAATGGCTTTGTTTATTTTTACCTGAGTGTGTTCTTCTTTCCCTGTCTTTTCCTTTCTACCTTCCTGTCTTCTTAATTCAGTTCTTCTTCTTGTTTCAACAACAGCATCAGGTATTTCAATCACTGGTATCCACTCTTCCTGACTTGTACTTGGCTGTTCGTCATATAGTTGTCTTTCAGAATCTATCACTCTAGATTCTTCAGCGTCACAGCTTTCAACTTCTGACGTCTCAGCTTGTTTAGTCAGTGGCTGCTCTTGTTGTTCAGATGGGCTCGGAACTCTTCTGGTATGACTAGCATGAATCCAACTGGGTAAACCTGCACACTTCACTGCTGTGGCAGTGACTAGTATGACTTGACGTGGTTTATCCATCCTGGGTGCTAGACACGACTTCCTTGCGTGTTTCTTCACTAACACCCAATCTCCAGGATTCAAATCATGCGCTTGGTCTGGCTGTCTTTCAACTGCGTCTTCTCCAACCTGATGAGAGACAGAACGCACCATTTCAGCCAATCCTTTGCAATAGTCCAATACCAGATCATCAGTTATATTCATCAATTTATTTCCAGGAATATATGCTTGTCTCATTGCCCTTCCCATGAGTACCTCGTGTGGACTCAATCCCGTTTTTTGGTCAGGAATACTTCTGAGACCCATCAGTACAAGAGGCAATGCATCTGCCCATTTCAGCATTGTGGATGCGCACACCTTCCCTAATCTTGATTTGATTGTGCCATTAAGCTGTTCCACTATTCCAGAAGCCTCTGGATGATAAGCACAGTGCAGTTTTTGTTCAATGTTAAATGCAGCACAGATTAATCAAATTATCTCATTATTAAAATGAGGTCCTCTATCTGATTCTAAAGTGACTGGAAAACCGAAACGAGGAACTAACTCCCTCAATAGTAGTTTAGCAACTGTGAGACTGTCGTTTCTTCTAGTGGGGTATGCCTCTACCCATCTTGAGAACAGGCACACTATGACAAGTACATATTTTAGTCCATTGCAAGGAGGCAACTCAATGAAATCTAACTGCAATCTGGTGAAGGGTCCTTCTGCCTTTCCAATCTTTCCCCAACTAACCACTGTCTTCCTGCCTGGGTTTTGCTGCTGACAGATGAAGCATCTTTGGCCAAGGCTCTCTGCGACTACTCTAAACTTTAGATTGTACCAACTTTGTCTGCATAATCTGATCATTGAATCCCTGCCAATGTGTGTTGTCCCATGGTATACTCTTGCCATTTGAGAGAGTAGACAGTCTGGCATAACTGGTCTGCCATCTAAGTACACCCACACTTCATCTTCTGTCCTTCTTGTACAACTTGATTTTATCCAAATTTCCTTTTCTTTTTCCTCAACTTCTTCCTGTAACTGTCTGACCTCATCCCATGTTTCTGGAACTGAGAAAAACATAAGTTGGCAGCTGGTTTCACCCGTTTCAATTTTTTTGTTAATTGACATTGTATTTCTTGCACAGTATCGAGCAATTTGGTCGGCATATCTATTACCGGCTGCCACATAGTCATTTCCTGACTGATGTGCATCGCATTTAAAAACTGCTACCTCTTTTGGCAATTGTAATGCTTCCAACAAATCTTTTGCATTTTTACTGTTTCTGATAGGAGATCCTGAAGAAGTCAGAAATCCCCTTTGCATCCAGAGTTGGCCAAAATCATGCACAACCCCGAAACCATATTGACTGTCCGTAAATATGGTTATTCTCCAATTTTTCCCACCTTTGCATGCCTTTGTTAAGGCCACCAATTCGGCTACTTGTGCAGATTTGACTCCCGGTAAACAGGATGCTTCAACCACCCCCCTTATTTTACATACAGCATATGCAGCACTTAATCCTCCTCCTTCAGTTCTTAAACAAGACCAATCCACAAAGAGTTCATGATCAGCTTCCTTCAATGGTGTTTCTTTTATGTCTGGGCAGGGCTTAGTACACAATTCGGTCACATCCAAACAATCATGATCAATCTCATCTTTCACTTCTTCACAACATGGATCTGGCAAAAATGTGGCAGGATTCATTATCGTACATCTTATCACTGTCACATTTTCTGCTCCCAGAATCACCCTTTCATACTTAGTCAGCCGACTGGGAGTGGGATGTTGTGTTCTTGTTCTTGTCAAAAGAATCTCAACTGAGTGTGGAACATAGACTTTTACAGAATGTCCCATCACTATGGACTCACTTTGCTCCAGACTCATACAAGTAGCAGCTACTGCTTTTAAGCAGCCAGGTAAGGCTGAAACCACTGGATCCAAGGTGGCAGAAAAATACGCCACTGGACGTCGACTCAGTCCATGTCTTTGTGTTAAAACTGAAAGTGCACAATTTTCTCTCTCACAACAAAACAATGCAAATTCCTTTGAATAATCAGGCATGCCCAAGGCTGGGGCCTCACATAAACAGTTTCGTAGTTTCACAAAGACTTCCAAACATTCATCATTCCAATCGATGGGATCTTTCGCTCTTATCCAAGTTAATTGTATCAATGGCTTTGCTAACATGGAGAAGCTATTGATCCACTGCCTACAGTACCCAACCACTCCCAGAAACATTCTCATCTCCTTCTGTGTCTGAGGTAACTGCATATCTTTGATTATTTTTATTCTTTCCGGTGTCACTTTTCTAACTCCTCTTTCTATTTTATGCCCTAAATATCTAACTTCTTGTTGACAGAACTGCAATTTTTCTGGAGACACCTTGTGTCCTCCTTCGGCCAAATGGTTCAGTAATGCAATTGTGTCAGTGACACAATCTTCTCGTGTTTTTGATGCCACCAATAGGTCATCAATATACTGAACCAGAACTGATTTCCGGGGCATAATCAATGACTCCAGACACTTCTTCAGTATCTGATTAAAAATTGAGGGACTCTCCGTGTACCCTTGAGGAACTCGGCACCATGCCAAAATACGATCCTCAAACCGGAAGGCGAAAAGATACTGGCTGTCTGGGTGCAAAGGAATAGAAAAGAATGCTTGGCACAAATCAATTACTGTAAACAAACCTGCGTTCCAGGGTACCTGATAAAGGATCACCGCTGGATTTGGCACTACTGGGCAACAAGGCACTAAAATTTTATTTATTTTTTGCAAATCTTGCCCTATCCTGTATTTACCACTAGGCTTTTTAAGCCCCATTATTGGCGAATTACAAGGACTACTGATTATCTCTTTTAAAATGCCTTGTTTAATCTTTCAGTCAATTTCTGGGGCAATTCCTGCTTTCACTTCTGGACTCATTTTGTACTGTCATGTGTTTGGGTAAGCTGCACCTTCTTTCACCGTCACTTTAACTGGATCTACATTTGACATTAGCCCAATATCCTTTCCTGTAAAATCCCACACTTCTGGATTTACTGTGGTTCTCAACTCTTCAGGCAATTCACTCTCAGTTATCAATGAAAACATCTCGTCTACTTCTGTACCTTGCTTAGCTAACATCATTTTGTAGATGACATCTTCGTCAGGGGTTTGGAAAGCGACACCATCTGGTGTACAATAGATCGTGCAGTTCATCTTGCACAATAGATCTCTACCCAACAGATTTACTGGACTGGAATCGCAAACTACAAACCGATGCATATCTTTAAAATTTCCGATATGTACCTCCATTGGTTTTGTGATTGGGGTTCTAATCTGTTGATTTGATACTCCTACAACTTGTATAGTTTCTCCCGAGAGGGGTAGCTTTGGGATGTCTGCTGTTCTCACAGTAGACCGGGTAGCACCAGTGTCCAATAGAAAAGTGATATCATTACCTTCCACTTTCCCATCAATAAATGGACCTGTCTGATCTACCGGCATAGATGCGCCAAGCACGCACTCCTCTTCCTCCCCCCCCAGGCACCATCATTGCACATAGTCCGAATTTTCTTCATCATTCTGCAAAAAATATTGTGTAACCACTCTGTTATTCTTACCACTTTCTCCGTGAAATCTGGTGTTCGCACTGTATTTTTGAGGATTCCCAAAGTTTGGCATAGGAGCTGGTGGCACCTGATACTGTGGAGTAACTACCTGCTGCGGCTGACTCATAAGTACTTCATTCTGCATCTGTGGAATTAAATTTTGATTTGGCCCATTATTATTCTGAATACTCTTACACTCGTTCTTCCAATGTCCAAGCTTTCCGCACGCATGACAAGGAAACTTCTTCTTCGCTTCCTCTCTATTCATTCATCCTCTTATTTTACCACCATTCGCCGCTTGATCAGTCTGACTCTGCTCTTTTATCTGATTATCAGTCTGGGTATTTACTTTATTCTCCTGCTGTTCTGCCAATTTTACTTGTGCCCACATCATTTTCTCTTTTAGCTTCCTACGCCTTGCCTCAATATCATCGCCACAATACTTTGCATATTTCAGAATTTCATCAATCGACTTACTCTGCCAGCACAACATGTGCTGTTGAATCATCTGACTAATCTCCGGTTTCAGACCATACACAAACCGATACACAAAATGTCCCATATCATCACCAATGTTCTCAAAACCACTATACTGCTTAAACACTTGTAGTAACCGTTCATAATATGCATGTACGGACTCATTTGGCTCTTGGGTTGTTCTATCTATTTTTACCCAATCTGTTTCTTTAGGAGGGATTTTCCCTATCAGGTAAGTAATTACTTGGTGATATTTCTTCATCACCTCTTCTGAGGGTGCTCCTGTCTTCGCGTCTCTAGCATACTCCTCACTTGGCCAATCAACTGTTATCTTACACTCTGTCCACAAATCAGCAGGTACTACAATATCAAATAATCCATCCAGATCCTTCAACAAAACCTTTGAAACCTTCACAGATCTTTCCACCTGTTTATACCATTCAACTGGCTTTTCTCTCAACCTGGGAAAATCATTCGTAAATGACAAAATATCCTGTCTACTCCAGGGGGCATGAACATATCCACCACCAGGAACTTCTCTCATTGGACACAATTTCTCAACCTTATCTGATTCTCTCACTGGAAATGCAGGTGATGCTTCTCTTTCTTGTATTTCCTCTTTTTTCCTTATCCACCTAATTCTCCATTTGTCAATGTCTCCCCATTTTCGCAAAATATTCATCAACTCTTTTATCTGTAGTCTCTTACCAGAAGCATTTACACTCTCTAAATCTTTGTCAGTAAAATCCACTCGATATGGTTTCTGCAACAGTTTCGATTTCCCTATATCTATTCCAATCTCTGAGGCAACCTCTGTTAATTTCTCATGAAATACTCTTGCTCTTCTAGTTATACTCTTACATAAAAATAATAACTCCTCATCATTGTAAACATTCAATCTTTCTATGCTCACATTGCCAGTTATCATTTCTTCCAACTCTACTTTCAATTTACTGATATCTAGAATCTTTGGTTGTGGGTTCCGATCGTCTATTTCCTGTGCCCATCTTTCTATATCTTCAGGGGTAGCTTCTGTTGAACTTCCAGTTCCTATAGGAACCAGAGATCTCTTTTCTCTCAAATTTGCAGGTATAATTCTCTTTGGGGTATCTGTTCGTGCTTTATTCATTCATTTGTATTGTAGCTTAATTGCAGTTCCTGCAGTGTTCCCTAACCCCCTCGTGGCTCTTCCCAATGTAGGATCCCCTATTCAGCCATTTTTTAGGTCTGTTATTAACCATTAACCAAGACCCTCTGGCTTTACTGAAACAATATGTATAATATATGTAAAGAAACATTCAGCCAGCACTCCTCATCCATTGGTCTATTATGTCATTCTCAATTTCCTACACTCACTACAGCATTCAACATAGGGTCAGCCTGCTTCAGCGATTGGCTAACTTCAGTGTGAATTACAGTATTCTGCCCTTTCACAAACAGCACATTCAGGAGACAAAGACATCAGGACAGGATTCAGGACAGGATAGATGACCTCTCTAGAATACCGACGAATTGCGTCGCACCCCTCTCTGACACTCTCTTCCTCCTCGAGATTCTTCCGCGACCTTCTGATCTAACCCAATTAAGTTAGGATAGAAAGTTCTTCTTTAAAGTCTGCATTCGAGTCTTCATCAGCATCTCGCAGCATCTCTCCAACAACAGCATCCCCGACGCCCAGACAGCATCTCCGTCTCAGTCTCTCTAACTAACTAAAGCTACCTTAATTATACCTTTGTTTCCTCATGTTCCACCCACTAAAGTTACAATATCGTAAAAATACGAAATCTAATTGGTCAGGCAAGGGGGGATAATCATCACACCATGCTTACATGTCACTATACTCTGTTAAACCATTGTTCGCAAACCCATCCCCTTAACTTTTATTCAAAACTTTATTCCCATCCACTACATGTATCCAATTTGCAACATTAATGAGACTACGAAGCATAGAAAATCACATTGCTGAACTTTTCACCATCCGTTCCCAGGGCATGGCGCTCCAATTTGGCCTCCATTCAAGTGTTACGTCATTGACCTTCATAGCTTCACTCAGTAGGCATGCGCAGGCGTTGCGTCATTTCATCTAGTCCGATTATACAAGAGAGGCCCAAATGCGCACTAATAATAAAGTCAAAAGACAAATGTTATTTTCACAAAATAAATGGTCTCACTGTATACCTCCCACCTCTACTCTATTCCCGTTCTCTTATTAATACTTTCTCCGCATTAGCATTAATAAAATAGCCTGTTTTGGTTTCAGCTAAGCAGATGCCATGCACGCGAGTCTTCAAGACTCCATTTTAGTTTCTTCTGCTCATGTGCTAGAATTTCCCTCCAAGCGTTAGCTCATTATATTGCGTAGATGCAGTTGACACATGCGCACAACCGTTTCCCCGTTTAAAGCAATATTAGTCCGTTTTCATTGTTATCCGCGTTAGTACACACATAAGCAAGCTTCACTAACCCGCTTGTTCATGTGGTGCGTATTTAGTTATTCACAGATTACGTTTAATAACTTGTTAATGAGTTAAACGAGCGGATTGCCTCCGAGCAAGTCCCTTTCTTACGAGACCTTGCTCCATCAGTACTATGGACTGATCTGAAACCAGTTTGCGTCCCATCAAGTAGATGCTTAGCTTTCAAATACACTGACAACTGAGAATTAACTTGTTTTTCAATTAACTTGTCTTGAAGAGGTAGCAAAGAGATGAGCCTAAAATGGCATCAAACACTGAGGTCTGCACAGGGTTTCTTTGGAAGGGAGGCAATGAAAGCATGCTTCCAGCAAGCAGGGATCTCTGCCATGGACTTTGCAGGCAAGCGTTTCCAGAAAGAAATACTTTTAAAAAACCTAAATTCTGTGGAAACCTCTCCTTCTCTCCGCCCATATTTTTGATTGGCTGGTGTCATTGTCCTTGGTAAATGCTGGCTTCCGATTGATAATGAGGCTTGTTAGTCCCTCCTTGTTACTGCCCTGTCGCCATTTGTTACCTCCCATGAGGACTGGATCTTTTACTTGTGGCGTTACACGGTTTCCTTCATAAGTCATAAGCACTATTTTTTTATTTATTTGCAGCGCGGTCCGCTTTCACTTTAGCGGCTGCGCTTGTTTATTTAATTAATTTGCCGCACGGGCCGAAAGGGAGCGTTTCTGTTCACTAATCTAACAAGCATTTGCAATGCAATAGGTCTCGCATTTACGCGAGTTTGAGCTATTGACATTGCAAATAACAATGCCTTTTATTTTTGTTTTCGTTTTTAAAACATAAAATGGAATTAAAAATGATTAGCGAATTAAGTCAAGTGAATTCCAGGTAGCACATAATCGTGTGCTAATGGGCTGAAGCTGACAACAGCACATTTGTGTTACATGTCATCTGAACTAAAGCCACCTGACGGGTTGTTTTCAAAAGCCTGTTTTATTAACAACAACAACACCACCACCAATACCTCCACCACTACCAGTACCACCACCACCAATACCTCCACCACTACCAGTACCGCCACCACCAGTACCACCACTACCACTACCACCACCACCAGTACCACCACTAGCCCAACCAGTACCCCCTCAACCAGTACCACCACTACCATTACCACCACCACCAGTACCACCACCACAACCAGTACCACCACCACCAGTACCACGACCACCAGTACCACGACCACCACTACCACCACCAGTACCACCACCACCAGTACCACCACCACCAGCAGTACCAGTACCACCACCAGTACCACCACCATCAGTACCACCACCACCACCACCACTACCAGTACCACCACCACCACCAGTACCACCACCACCAGTATCACCACCACCAGTGCCACCAGTACCACCACCAGTACCACAACCACCAGTATCACCACCACCAGTACCACCAGTACCACCAGTACCCTCACCAGCACCAGTACCACCACCAGTACCACCACCACCAGTACCACCACCACTACCACCACCAGTACCACCAGTATCACCACCAGTACCACCACCACCAGTACCACCACTACTACCAGTTCCACCACTACCACCACCACCACCAGTACCACCACTAGTACCACCACCACCACCAGTACCACCACCACCACCAGTACCACCACCACCAGTGCCACCAGTACCACCACCAGTACCACAATCACCAGTACCACCACCACCAGTACCACCAGTACCATCACCAGCACCACCACAAGTACCACCACCACCACCAGTACCACCACCACCACCACCACCACTACCACCACCAGTACCACCAGTACCACCACCAGTACCACCACCACCAGTACCACCACTACTACCAGTACCACCACAACCAGTACCACCACCACCACCTCCACTACCAGTACCACCACCACAACCACCACTACCAGTACAGCCACCACCACAACCACTACCACCACCACCAGTATCACCACCACCAGTACCACCACCACCACCAGACCCACCACCCCCACCACCACTACCACCACCACCAGTACCACCAGTACCACCACCAGTACCACCACCAGTACCACCACCACCAGTACCATCAGTACCACCACCACCACCAGTACCACCACCACCATTACAACCACCACCACCAGTACCACCAGTACCACCATCAGTACCACCACCACCAGTACCACCAGTACCACCACCAGTACCAGTATCACCACCACCAGTACCGCCAGTACCACCACCACCACCAGTACCACCACCACCAGTACCACCACCACCAGTACTACTACCACCACCAGTACCACCACCATCAGTACCACAACCAGTACCAGAACCACCACCACCACCAGTACCACCACTGCCACCAGTACCACCATCAGTACCACCACCAGTACCACCACCAGTACCACTGATGGAGCAAGGACTCGTACATGAGACTTGCTCGGAAGCAATCCTCTCGTTTAACTCACTAACGAATTACTAACAACGTGTTTTGTGATTAATAATACGCATTTCCTTTACACGCGGGAGAAAATGAAGCTTGCCTATGTGTTTACTAACTGCAATAACATGATCGAAGGACTAAGATGCATTCTAACACGGGATCTTTACTGCGCATGCGTCTACTGCATCTACGTAGTATGACGTACTAACGCTTGGAGGGAAATTCTGGCGCTTGCGCAAAGAACTATAAAATGGGCGCTTGAAAACTCACATGCATGGCACCTGCTTTCTGAAATTAGAAAATAAGTTCTATACTAACGCAAATGCAGAAAGGGAAATAATAAATGGTATGGGCTAGAGTAGAGGTTGGTGGTATACAGTGAAATCATTTATTTTTGAGATTAACATTTTTCCTTTTGACTTTATTATTAGTGCGTATTTGGGGCTGTCAAATTTGTCTGAGTCGAGCAGACTGACGTTGCGCGACGCATGCGCCCTGGCGAGGAAGTACGAAAAGATGACTAAGGACTTGTCACGCGTCCAAGGTCAGCGAAGATGTGCCCTGGGAACATGAGGGTGAAGAGTTCATATGAAGGAACTTTATTCAAGAGATCGCTACATTTGTATTAATAAAGTTTAAAGATGTATGGGAAAGGAAGTGCGGAATAAAAGTTTGAGGGGAGGTGTTTTGAAACAATGGTTTAAAGAAATAAGTGAAATATACGCATGGTGTGATGATCATCCCCCCTCGCCTGTCCAATCAGAAGTTAGTATTTTGTAAAATTGAAACATTAATGGGTGGTACATGGTAATAGAAAGGTATAATTGAAGTAGTTTAGTTAGTTAGTTAGCTAAGCTTGTTGGGAGCGGAAGCAGCAGAAACAATTCGGAGCTTGGGATGCTGTCGGTGCTGGGGGTGGTGCTGATGCTCTGAAATGCTGATGAAGAAAATCGAATGCAGACCATCTACTTAATTTGGGTGGGTTAGAAAGAAGATCGCAGAAGAACCACGAGGAGGAAGAGAGTGTCAGAGAGGGGTGTGACGCAGTCGTCGGTATCTAGAGAGGTGAAGTATCCTGTCCTGATTCCTGTCCTGAAGTCTTTGTCTCCTGATCTGTCCTGGGGACCCTTACCAGCCCTTTGGCCAGGGGGTTGGTCTTCACACCATACTTGGTAATTATAAATTCATTGTCTTGATAAATGCTCTTCTCTCTCTAGCCTCTTCTTTCTGAGTATAGTTGTTGTGTGGATCTGAATTATTATATCTATAGAAATTTTGATTGAATTGGCACTCTTGCAAAAGAGGGTGTTTGTACTGAAACGTTTTGAGATGGTTCACAACCAACTAATTTAGATAAAGATTTTTAAAACTTCTTGAGTCTGTGATTATTTCATTTTAATTGAGAAATGTATAATAAGTCATGTTAATTATCACCATCAACTAGTTCACCTAATGGTCCATTGACCAGAGGAAAGAACTATTTGATTAGTGAAAGGTTTAGTTAGAGAAGAAATAACTAGATCTTGAGGTATGAAAATTATAAAACTAAAAAGTTCCAGCGCTCTACTTGGTGTTTAGTGCAAGAGAGTTATATGGGCCCAAGTGAGTATATGATAGTTGGAGTATCTGTTGTTAGTACGCCGCTGGATCAGTTTTCTGGTAGCAGAGCTATGGTTGTTAGTGACTAGTTTGGTGATAAGTATAGATTATTGATTTTTGACTTATGTTTTAACAAAATGAGTTAGTGTCCTGTTTTTTATGTTGTCTGGAAAATTCCTGGGGAATGAATAACGGGTGGCGATAGAAACCATACTGCAGTGAGGTTACTCGTCTGTTGGAATAACACTGAGGAGCTAGGAAAAGCTAGCAGTGTTAAAGTAGGGACTATTTTCTGTGTAAAAGTGAGAGTGATTGATAGCAAAGAGTTCGCTAGTGAAACTTTAGGCGTTATATCACCTAGTAAGGGTAACCCTGAAGGAGAAGAGGGTTCTTCTTAGCTAGATTGACAGCAAAAGGGGTTCGCTAGTGAAACATTGGTCTCAAATTTCCCTAACGGGTGACACCGGAGGAGTAGCAGGTTCTCTGGAGCTTAGGTGAAGAGTAAGCGGAAGGTTTTACTCGCAGTGAAAAGAAATAAACTATCCTTTGATTTAGTGGAACAGACAGAGTAGCAAATGTTTTTACGTCGTTATTAACAAAGATATTTAAAGAGAATATTGAAAAATAAAGTTTCGTATTACCTTGTAAAGGGAGGGTCAGTTGCCGGAGTGGTACTGACGTCACGGAGAGCTGCGCTGGGATTGGTAGACACAGGGGGCGTGTGACAGGAGGAGCTTTGTAAAGGAGGGGTGAGAAATCGCAAGAGTTGGACTGACGTCACAGAGAGCCACGCTGGGATTGGTAGACATAGCGGGTGTGTGACAGGAGCTTTGTAAAGGAGGGGTCAGTAGAAAGGAGCAGAACTGACGTCAGGAAAAGGTTGCGCTGGCATTGGGTGGATCACGAGTGTGAGCCTGATTTGATAGCCAGTTAGAAGCCGCGCTAGAATTGGTGAAGAGAAGATTGTATGCGGGATTTTGATTTGACTGTAAGTGCAAGACGTACAGGAAGAAAATTTCAAGGGTTTGCGGAATACAATTTCCTACACCATTCCTCAAGAATGTATGGAGAGAAAAGAAAGTTGACATTTTTTTTAAAAATAAAGAATTTCTTTGTAAAGGATAAACCTGTGTTGACTAGAGAAGGAATTCCTATTCCGCCACCGAAGACACCAGCATCTTTTATGATGATGGAGAGAGGATATCATACCTGCGTGTGGTTGGAAAACTGGATAGAGTACACGAAGGATGATGGGGTGTTAGCATTTCCTAAGGATGATACGTTTAATGGGAGGATTCTTCAGAATTTAAGATTGAAAATGAATGATTTAGAACCTAGACCTAGGTTAACTCAATATGAGGCTTTGGAAGAATGGGAGACTGAGTCATATGAACGAGAAAAATGCAGAGGTGGAAGATATAGAGGATTCTTTCCGAGACACTTGCATGAGTCATGAGAAGGGCAGATGAAACAGTGGAGGAGAGCTATGGTATCAGAAGGGTTATATCCAGTATTGATGGCTGAGGAACAATCTGGAGGAAAGTGTAAGGAGAAAACAAAACATTTGAACACAGCAGGATATGGTGAATCAGATGATGAGTTACTAGAGGATATTTTAATTAAAAATCCACCACCGTATCAAGAAGCAGCTAGTAAGGTTGTCCCAAGTGCGCCAATAATGGGAATACCATTAACTCCACAGATTTTACATGAGACATCATACAACAGAGTGTTGCAAGATAACGAAAGAGAAGCTTTGAATAAAACTAGAGAAGAACTAGTTCAAAGGATAAGTCAATTGAATTTAAATACTGAAGCTTTCACAGTACCAGTAACCATTGGTCCAGTAATCCCATTATATGGAGATAATAAGATTTGCCAGAAACCACAACTTGTGACAGTTCCATTAAGTAGTCCTAGAAAAGAGATAGTAATCAGAGATGATCAGGTTAGCGAAAGTGAGTCAGTTATTTCATTAATGGATCTCCCTAATGTGGAACCTCTGACAGAAACCCCAAAGAGAGTCACACCTATGAATTTAAGAGAAAGAAGACCTTTGGTTCCTGCTGGAACCGGGGGCACAGCCGTAGTCACCTCTGAAGAAATAGAAAAGTGGGCTCAGGAAAGAGATAATCAGAACCCAATACCAAAGATTTTAGATATCAGCAGATTGAAAGTGGAATTGGATGACAGGATGTGTGGGTACAGAAAGATTAAACGTTTACAATGATGAGGAATTATTGTTTCTATGTAAGAGTATAACTAGGAGAGCAAGAATATTTCATGAGAGACTAACTGAAGTTGCTTCAGAGATTGGAATAGAAATAGGGAAATCAAAATTGTTACAGAAACCCTATCGAGTGGATTTTACTGATAAAGATTTAGAAAGTGTAAATGCTTCAGGAAAAAGGTTACAGATAAAAGAATTAATGAACATTTTGCGAAAGTGGGGAGACATTGATAAATGGAGAATTAGATGGATAAGAAAGAAAGAGGAAGTGCAAGAGAGAGAAGCAGCAGCTGCATTTCCAGTAAGAGAATCAAGCAAAGTGGAAAAATTGTGTCCAATGAGAGAGGTTCCAGGAGGTGGATATGTTCATGTTCCTTGGAGTAGACAAGATATTTTATCATTTACAAATGATTTTCCAAAACTGAGAGAAAAACCAGTTGAGTGGTACAAACAGGTCGAGAGGTTTGTGAAGGTTTCAGAGGTGTTATTGAAAGACTTGGATGGTCTATTTTATATAGTGGTACCTGCTGATTTATGGACAGAATGTAAGATCACAATTGATTGGCCTAATGAGGAGTATCCTAGAGATGCAAAAACAGGAGCACCTTCGGAAGTGGTGATGAAAAAGTATCACCAAGTGATTACGTATTTGAAAGGGAAAATCCCTCCTAAAGAAACAGATTGGGTAAAAATAGATAGAACAACACAGGAACCAAATGAATCTGTACATGCATACTATGAACGGTTATTGCAGGTGTTTAAGCAGTATAGTGGTTTTGAGAATATTGGTGACAAAGATATGGGACATTTTGTGTATCGGTTTGTATATGGCTTGAAACCAGAAATCAGTCAGATGATACAGCAGCACATGTTGTGTTGGCAAAGTAAGACAGTGGATGAGATTCTAAAGTACGCGTAATATTGCGGAGATGACATTGAGGCCAGGCGTAGGAAGCTAAAAGAGAAAATGATGTGGGCACAAGTTAAATTGGCAGAGCAGCAAGAAGAGAAAGTAAATGACCAAAATAATAATCAAGTGAAAGAACAGAGTCAGAATAATCAAGGAGCGAATGGTAATAAATTTAAGGGGCGAATGGACAGAGAACAAGCGAAAAAGAAGTTTCCTTGTCATGCGTGCGGAAAGCTTTGACATTGGAAGAACGAGTGTAAGAGTACTCAGAATAATAATAATAATAATGGGCCAAATCAAAATTTAATCCCACAGATGCAGAATGAAGTACTTATGAATCAGCAGCAACAGGTAGTTACTCCACAATATCAGGTGCCACCAGCTCCTATGCCAAATTTGGCGATTCATCAAAGTTTCAGTGCGAACACCGGATTTCAAGGAGAAAGTGGTAAGAATAATAGAACAATTGCACAATTTTTTTTACAGAATGATGAAGAACATTCAGATACCGCACAATGACGGTGCCTGAGGGGGGAGGAAGAGGAGTGCGTGCTTGGCGCATCCTTGCCGGTAGATCAGTCAGGTCCATTCGTTGATGGGAGATTAGAAGGTAAAGACATTACTTTCCTATTGGATACTGGTGCTACCAGGTCTACTGTGAGAACAGCAGACATCCCAAACCTACCCCTCTCGGGAGAGTCAATCCAAGTTGTAGGCGTATCTAACCAACAGATTAGAACCCCAATCACAAAGCCAATGGAGGTGCACATTGGAAACTTCAAAGAAATGCATTGATTTGGAGTATGCGATTCCAGTCCTGTAAATCTGTTGGGAAGAGATCTTTTGTGAAAAATGAATTGCACGATCTATTGTACACCGGATGGTGTTGCTTTCCAAACCCCCGATGAGGATGTTGTTTATAAGATGATGTTGGCCAAACAGGGAACAGAAGTAGATGAGATGTTTACATTAATAACCGAGAAAGAATTACCAGAAGAGCTAAGAACGACAGTCAATCCAGAGGTGTGGGATTTTACAGGAAAAGACATTGGGCTAATGACAAATATAGACCCAATTAAAGTGACAGTGAACGAAGGTGCAGTGTATCAAAATACCCGACAGTACAAAATGAGTCCAGTAGTTAAAGCAGGAATTATTCCATAAATTGAGCGAATGGTTAAACAAGGTATTTTAAAGGAGTTGATGTGTAGTCCCTGTAATTCGCCAATAATGGGACTGAAAAAGCCTAGCGGAAAGTACAGAATAGTGCAAGACCTACGGAAAATAAATAAAATTGTAATTCCCTGCTGTCCAATTGTGCCAAATCCAGCAGTGATCCTTTATCAAATACCCTGGAATGCAGGATGGTTTACAGTAATTGATTTATGCCAAGCGTTCTTTTCTATTCCTTTGCACCCAGACAGCCAGTATCTTTTTACGTTTAAGTTTGAAGAACGTATTTACGCATGGTGTCGTGTTCCTCAAGGGTACACAGAGAGTCCTTCAATTTTTAATCAGATTTTGAAAAAGTGGTAGGAATCGTTGATCATGCCTGGAAATTCTCTTCTGGTTCAGTACATTGATGACCTATTGGTGGCATCAAAAACACGAGAAGATTGTGTCACAGATACAATTGCATTACTGAACCATTTGGCTGAAGGAGGACACAAGGTGTCTCCAGAAAAGTTACAGTTCTGTCAACAAGAAGTAAGATATTTAGGGCATAAAATAGAAAGAGGAGTTAGAAAAGTGACACCGGAAAGAATAAAAATAATCAAAGAAATGCAATTGCCACAGACTCAGAGAGAAATGAGAATGTTTCTAGGAGTGGTTGGATACTGTAGGCAATGGATTAATGGTTTTTCTATGTTAGCGAAACCATTAATACAGATGATTCGGAAACGAGCAAAAGATCTGATTGATTGGAATGATGACTGCCTAGAGGCATTTGTGAGACTAAGAAATTGTTTGTGTGAGGCTCCTGCTTTGGGCATGCCTGATTACTCAAAAGACTTTGCTTTGTTCTGTTGTAAAAGAGAAAATTGTGCACTTTCAGTCTTAACACAGAGACATGGATTGAGTCGACGTCCAGTGGCATATTTTTCAGCCACATTGGACCCAGTGGCTTCAGCATTGCCTGGCTGCTTAAAAGCAGTAGCTGCTACTTGTATGAGTCTGGAGCAAAGTGAGTCGATAGTGATGGGACATCCGGTAAAGGTTTTTGTTCCACACTCGGTTGAGATTCTTTTGACAAGAACAAGAACACAGCACCTCACCCCTAGTCGTTTGACAAAATACGTAAGAGTGATTTTGGGAGCTGAGAATGTGACTGTAATAAGATGTACGATCCTGAACCCAGCCACTCTATTGCCAGACCCCTGCGATGAGGAAGTGAAAGATGAAAGTGATCATGATTGCTTGAATGTGACTGAATTATGCATGAAGCCCCGCCCACACATAAAAGAATCACCTTTGAAAGAGGCGGGCAATGAGTTATTTGTAGACGGTTCCTGCCTTAGGACACAAGAAGGGGGGCTAAGTGCTGCATATGCTGTTTGTAAAATTTCTGGGGTAATTGAAGCATCCTGTTTACCTGGGGTCAAGTCTGCACAAGTAGCTGAATTGGTTGCCTTAACAATGGCATGTAAAAAGGGGAAAAATTGGAGAGTAACCATATTTACGGACAGCCAATATGGTTTCGGAATTGTGCATGACTTTGGCCAGCTTTGGATGCAAAGGGGATCTCTGACTTCCTCAGGATCTCCTATCAGAAACAGCAAAAATGTGAAAGATTTATTGGAAGCATTACAATTGCCAAAAGAGATAGCAGTTGTAAAATGCGCTGCACATCAGTCAGGAAATGACTATGTGACTGCTGGCAATAATTATGCTGACCAAGTGGCGAAATACTGTGCTAAAAATGCAGTAGCCATAAACAGAAAAATTGAAAAGGTGAAACCAGATGCCAACTTATGTACTTCTCAGTACCAGAAACATGGGATGAGATTAGACAATTGCAGGAAGAAGTTGAGAAAAGGGAAAAAGAAATCTGGATAAAGGCAGCCTGTACAAAGAGACCACATGATGAGGTATGGGTGTATTTAGATGGAAGACCAGTCATGCCAGATTGTTTGCTTTCAAAAATGGCGAGAGTGTACCATGGAGCAACACACATAGGGAGAGATTCAATGATCAGGCTATTCAGACAGAGTTGGTATAATCCGAAGTTCAGGGTAGTAGCAGAGAGCCTTTGCCAAAGATGCTTAACCTGTCAACAGCAGAACTCAGGTAGAAAGACAGTGGTAAGCTGGGGAAATATCGGAAAGGCAGAAGGACCCTTCACCAGATTACAGTTAGATTTTATTGAATTACCCCCATGCAATGTACTGAAATACGTACTTGTCATAGTATGCCTTTTCTCAAGATGGGTGGAAGCCTATCCAACTCGAAGAAATGACAATCTTACAGTTGCAAAATTGTTGTTGAGGGAGTTAGTGCCGAGATTTGGTTTTCCGGTCACTTTGGAATCAGATAGAGGCCCTCATTTTAATAATGAAATAATTTGATTAATCTGTGCTGCGTTTAACATTGAACAAAAACTGCACTGTGTACATCGTCCAGAGGCTTCTGGAGTTGCTGAGCAAATGAATGGCACAATCAAGTCAAGATTGGGAAAGGTGTGTGCATCCACAAAGCTGAAATGGCCAGATGCATTACCTCTTGTATTGATGGGTCTCAGAAGCATTCCAGTCAGAAAAACTGGAATGAGCCCACATGAGGTTCTCATGGGAAGAGCCATGAGACAGGCATTTACTCCTGGAAATAAACTAATGAGTATAACTGATGATCTGGTATTGGATTATTGCAAAGGATTGGCTGAAATGATGCGTTCTATCTCTCACCAGGTTGGAGAAGACGCAGTTGAAAGACAGCCAGACCAAGTGCATGATTTGAATCCTGGAGATTGGGTGCTGGTAAAGAAACACGCAAGAAAGTCGTGCCTAGCACCAAGGTGGGACGGACCACGGCAAGTCATACTAGTCACTACCACAGCAGTGAAGTGTGCAGGTCTGCCCAATTGGATTCATGCCAGCCATACCAGAAGAGTTCCGAGCCCATCAGATCAACAAGAGCCACCACTGAGTGAGCAAGCTGAAGCGTCAGGAGTTGTAAACTGTGAAATTGAAGAATCTAGAGTGATAGATTCTGAAAGACAACCATATGACGAACAGCCCGAGATAAGTCAGGAAGAATGGATCCCAGTGATTGAAATAATTGATGATGTTATTGAAACCAGAAGAAGAACAGAACTGAAAAGACAGGAAAGTAGTCAGGAAGAGACAGGGAAAGAAGAACACACTCAGGTGAAAATAGAAAGAGACACAAACAAACCTGAGGGAAAAATAGAAGAACACGTTCAGGCGGAAGAAGAAAAGCTTGAATTAAGACCTGAACAGGACCAGATAGAGTTAGAAGAACAAGTTCAGGCAGAAGAAGAAAGGTTTGAACTAAGACCTGAACAGGGTCAGATAGAATTAGAAGAACAAGCTCAGGAAGAAGTAGAACAAAATACAGTAGAACCTGAGCAGGAGGAAGCAAAAGAAGGTACAAGCACAGAAAACAGAGAAACAGAACAGATTGTGCCCAGAATAAATGAAATAAAAAGAACTTTACAAAGAGATAAAAAAGGTGAAAACGCAGTACAAATCAAAAGAGTCAGAAAGGGAGACAATTGGCCTACTGGAGTAAAGAAACTAAAATATCTGAGAAAATCTGAAAAGAAACCAGAGCAAGTGAACGAAATCACAAGTCAAACAAGACCTAAACAAACCCTAGCAAAAATAACTCGAAGAAGTCCAAGATTGAGAAACTTAAACAGGAGATACAAGGCTCCTGAGTGGACATACGTTATACTCGAGGAATTTGAGTCCCTGGATCTGTCTGATGAGACAGAAGAGGTCCATATTGCACAAATTGATGAAAGCCAATTGAAACCTCCTTAAGAACAATAAGGAAGGCTAATACTGAAAAAGAAAAAGATAAGAGAAAATAAATTTTCTCAGGAATAAAATGTCAGACATTGAAGTTATCGGAAAACCAAAATGTGGATTAAAAGAAAGTGTTTTAGATTTTGTTTTTGTAGTATTTTATTATCAGCATTAGGATGGTTATTCCAAACAGTAGGAGTACCTTTAATAATGAAAACAAGTGACAAGAATAATACAGATACTAATGTTAAGTTGGATAGGATAAGAGAAACTAAAATAGAAATAGGGGTAGAAGATGAAGCAAACTATCATAATGAATCAGACTATAATACGTCCTCTAATGTGTTTATTAAATTGTTATTTCAGTATGTTAGCACTATGGAAATTAACAATTGTTACGTGTGTATGAAGTTAGCCTCATCAGTATCAGAAGGGATTACGTATCACCATATACCTTTAACTTATGGAGTGTCATGTAGTATTTTATCAAGTTTATTTTACGCTACAGGGAGACTTCAGTATTTTTATTCTAATTTAGATCTAGTATTTTCTGAAATACCTATTAGAAAGAATATTAATCCAGTAGTTAGTGGTAGGAACCGGGCTGGTACTGGTACAGTTTGTGTTATATGTAAACATCCCCATGGTCAGTTTGTAAATCATGTTTTGATGTGTCTTTAGATTGACCAAACATGTATACCAAAAATGCTAGCATTCTTGTTGCTTGCTTTTACCAATGCTTGATCCCTGTTTAATTACTCGCGAATTTTGTCCCCTTATGCCTACTTATGTTCTCTATGGGGACCAAGACTGAATTCCCCACTGAACTGCAGGAATACTTGAGCACGTTTTGGAAACACGTGCTTACATAATTGCTGTGTCACGTTCCTGACACTTTTGGCAACGCCCGTAAAGGAGGCTATAAATAGCCACACCCTTCCTCACTCAGTGCTTGGCTTTTGCCTTCATCGAGGGGAGCGCTTTTGGAGGCTTCGTCGGGACGCTCCTAGAAGAATCCAGTTGCCAGTGAAAGGAAGATCAGCTCTTCATTTTCCTCTCACAGCTGATCTTCGTCACGCTTCAGCTACAGAGTGTCAGTTTCATCATCCTGCTGAGAGCTGGTTTCAGCGAAGCTTCGCATCGGAAAGCACATGGAAGCTAAGTCTATTTATTTTTAAGTGAACTCGGTGCACTTTGACTTGGAATATTGCAATACTGTTATTTGAAAGTAAACCCGGCACACTTTGACTTTGGACATTGCAGAAACTGTTTATTTTAAAGCAGAACTGGGCACATTTTGACTTTGGCTATTGAAGTACTGTTTATTTTAGAAAGTGGACTTGGCACACTTTCACTTTGAATATTTAAATACTGTTTACTGGAAACTCTTTTGTTTAGGTTTTAAAAAACACAGAAAAAGAGTGAACTTGGGACACAGTGACTTTGTAATTAGCTATCTTGGTTAATATCATTACTGCCTTTGTTCTATGAAAGCTCTGACGTCTAAGGTGATATTAGTCTTCGCTTAATTATTGCCAATAGCTCTTTGCATACTTCTAAAAAGACATACCTCCACAGTCTTGTTTCAGATACAGCAGCACAATTAACAAGGTGAGAGTCATTCTGAAATATATAGCTGATGTTGATGTTAGGGAACTAGAGAATACCAAAAGTGTAATATATTATTTTTGCCTTTAAAGTGTATGCATTCAAGAATTATCAGAGACAGAGAACTACTGTGGTAAATATATAGAACACGCGTCTTCACAGAACATTATAGGTAATTCCTGATTCATAATTTAGCAGCACAGATTAAGAATACACTTAGGTATAATATTAGTATTTAATCTTTTCTTTTCACGCCTAGGTGCCGTTCCTGCTTGTTAGAACCCAGATCCTGGCTCGTCCGGTTGGCAGACGGTAGCAGTCTCTTCTCTTTGTTTCTCTCTCGTCCCATTTCCCCTTCCCTTTTGGGACAACTGCCAGGGCTCCTGTATTTCAGTAGCGCTGAGAGTTGTTCCAGGTGGGTTGAGGACAAAGCATCGCCTCCACAGACGTTCCTGGATTTCAGGTGAGTGGCTGGTCTCCCACTTGACATAAAGCCAAGCCACAAAAGCAAAGTCTGTCTGGGCGATGGATCTCCCGGGCAATCAGGCTATCTCCTTACAAGAACTGACCAAGGCCTTTGAGGGGTTACAGCAGGAAGTAGCAGTTTTAAAACAGACCAATCATGCTTTGCAGTGTGAATTACATAGATATAAACCACGAGAATCCCCATGGGATACCACAACAACAACTGTTAAACCAAAAACGGTCTTACAACCACCGCGTTTTCAGTTCTCTTCAGCAACCACAGAGTCATCAGACTCCCAACCTATAACCGTTTCTGTCACCACTCCTACCCCAGTCCCTTTAGCTCCCCCTGAGCGATTTTTTGGGGATCAAAACAAATACGCTATCTTTATGAATCAATGCCAGTTGCCTTTTTTGTGTCGAGCATCCGCATTTCCTGATGATTCATCTAAGGTAGCGTTCGTTCTTTCCTATCTGGGTGGAAGCGCAGCTACTTGGTCCATTCCTTTCGTAGAACGAGATGACCCTATTTTACACGATTTTCGCCAGTTTAAGGAAACCCTGCGTAAGCTCTTTGCTAAACATCAGTTTGTCCAAGCAAGCGACAATGAACTGTTGAAGTTGAGGCAAGGAAAGCAAGACTTGTTATCCTATATTACTTCCTTCAATCAACTTCTCGCGGAGACTGAATGGTCGGAAGAAAAAAGGACCTCCCTTTTTTATCGTGGTCTTCGTGACGACTTGAAGGATGTGATTGCACAAATCGTGGATCCTCCTACAGACTGTGCTGAATTTATTGACTTGGTGGTCCGGCTGGATCATCGTCTTGGAGAGCGCAAGGGCGAAAGAACTCGAGGGGATTTCGCACGAGTGGTTATTGTTAAAAGCGATAAAAAGGAACATCCTAGTATTCCCCCCTCTCCTGATTCCTCAGAACCAATGCAAATTGGCGGTGTCAGAGGACCTCTTTCAAAAGAGGAAAAGGATCGAAGAAGGCGTTTAAATCTATGTCTTTACTGTGGTCGTGCGGGACACTTTGCTTGGGACTGTTTAGTCAAAACCCCTTCTCGAAGGGCAGTAGGAATTACGGCAGCTCCAACACCTGTCTTAACTAATGATACCGCACTATCGGAAAACTCCCTGGCCCAATAAGGACTGAGGCCCCCTTATCAACCTCTCTGGGCGACACGGCCTCCTTTCATTATTTGGCCAATACTACTGCAGCTACACCACGTCATCTTACTCTCATTGTTACCCTGATTATTTCACATCAAGTAAGGAAAGTAATACCTATTCTGTTAGATTCCGGGGCTACTGGAAACTTTGTAGATATCGGCTTAGCACGTACTCTTGATATTCCCACGATCAAAAAAGAGACCCCTGAACCTGTAAGGGCAGTTGATGGGTCAGAACTATCTTCTGGTCTTATTCTTCATCAAACTGCGCCATTGACTATGCAATGTGCAGATGGACACTCCGAAGTAATTCAGTTTGACCTAATTGACACCCCTGTTTTTGGAGCCATTTTAGGCATACCTTGGCTCCAGTTACATAACCCTAAAGTCGATTGGGTTAAACGCACAGTTACACTAGATTCCATTCATTGCTGGCATTCTTGTTATGCAAGTAGACAACAGCCGGTTACTCCTTTACATTGTGCTTCTACACAAGAGTTATCTAGACCGGCATCTCCTACTGATAAGAGCATAATTTTACCAGCAATTTATGAGGATTTCCAGGATGTATTTTCTGAAAAGCAGGCAACCCAGTTGCCTCCCCATAGGTCATATGATTGTTGCATTGATTTGATTCCGGGAGTCTCGATACCATGTAGCAGAATATATGCCCTGTCTGAACCTGAAACTCTGTACCTTAAGGAATACCTTGATGATCTTTTACTCAAGGGATTTATCAGACACTCTACATCACCCGTGAGCTCTCCACTTTTTTTCGTGCCAAAGAAAAATAAAGAGTTGCGCGCCTGCATCGATTATCGCGCCTTAAATAAGGTCACGGTTAAGAATAGGTATCCTCTTCCATTAATACTGGTTCTTCTTGATCAGGTACGTCAATCTACCATTTTTACCAAATTGGATCTGCGAGGTGCATACCATTTAATAAGAGTTAAAGCCGGAGACGAATGGAAGACTGCCTTCCGGACGAAATTCGGCTTATTTGAATACACCGTGATGCCCTTCGGCCTGTGCAATGCACCCGCAGCCTTCTAATTTTTCATTAATGAAGTGTTACATGACTTCTTAGATGTGTTTGTTATCTGTTACATTGATGACATTCTCATTTACTCATCCTCCACAGAAGAACATGTTGGTCATGTAAGAGCAGTGCTGCAACGAATGCGAGAACACAATATTTTTGCTAAACTCGACAAATGCGTTTTCCATTCCACTAACATAGAGTTTTTGGGCTATGTGATTACCCCTGAAGGCATTGCTATGGATAATTATAAAGTGCAAGCCATCTTACGATGGGAAACTCCAGGATCCCTAAAGGATATTCAACGGTTCCTGGGTTTCGCCAATTTTTACCGGCGTTTTATTCCAAATTTCTCTTCCATTGTCTCTCCTATTACCCACCTTTTAAAGAAAGGAGTTAAATATCATTGGTCCCCAGAAGCTGAACCAGCATTTCAGATGTTAAAGAAAACCTTCACCGAAGCACCCATATTGCATCACCCAGACCCTACACAACCCTTCTATGTGGAAGCAGATGCTTCTCAAATAGCTGTCGGAGGGGTCCTTTCCCAAAGGGATGTAGAGACAGGAAACCTTCATCCAGTGGCCTATTTCTCGAAAAAACTCTTGCCCGCTGAGCAAAACTATACGGTGGCTGAGCGCGAATTACTAGCAATTAAACTAGCCTTCCAGGAGTGGCGGCAATATTTATTAGGGGCTCGCCCACACTGTCACTATTTACTCAGATCACCGCAATCTCCAATTCTATCAGAATGTCAAGGCATTAACTCCTCGTCAACTACGTTGGCTTTTGTTTTTCAACGAGTTCGATTTCATAATCACTTACAGACCAGGAAAGGATCAACAAAAAGCAGACACTTTATCACGTTTAAATTATCCCAATTCTGACGTGACAACAGTTTCATCTGAGTCCATTATTCCTGAACAGAAAATCGTTGCTCTATGTTCTTCCCAAGATTTCCTAACTCAATTACAACAATCAATACTTAATGATCCCTTGCCTCTTAATGTCATCAAGAAAGAGGATTTAGCATATTTTAAGGACCGTCTATACGTCCCTACACAATCTTTACAAGAAACTATCTTACATTGGCATCACGACACCACCTTGGCTGGGCACCCCGGTTATAAAAAACCTTGGAGTTATGTCAACGAAAATTCTGGTGGCCCTCCATGGTAACTGATGTTAAAAAATACGTCCAATCTTGTTCTACCTGTACGCAAGCAAAAGCTTCCCATACTGCTCCAGCCGGTCTCTTACTACCTATGCCAATTCCACCTATGCCCTGGCATACGTTAAGTATGGATTTCATCACAGATCTCCCCCTATCCAATGGGTTCTCTATCATATGGGTGGTAGTAGATTACTTGACAAAAATGGCACATTTTCACCCCTTAAAGCATATGCCCTCAGCTAAGGAACTGTCTACGTTATTTATCCAACAAATAGTCAAGGCACACGGACTTCCGACCACCATTATTTCCGATAGGGGGCCCCAATTCATTTCCAAATTTTGGCAGCACTTCTGTTCATCCTTAAACATAGATGCACGACCGTCCTCAGCTTATCATCCCCAGACTGATGGACAAACCGAACGATTGAACCAAACATTGGAACAAACCTTGCGTTGCTTTCTTTCCACATGGACTACGGAATGGGATAAGGCCTT
The DNA here is from genome assembly GCA_963921515.1 of Calotriton arnoldi. Lineage (NCBI taxonomy): Eukaryota > Metazoa > Chordata > Amphibia > Caudata > Salamandridae > Calotriton > Calotriton arnoldi. Next base: position 785,896 of record CAWUFW010008481.1, on the reverse strand, counting down.
ACACATGGTAGAGTTTGTATATAATAACACTAAACACTCAGCAACAGGGGTTTCCCCTTTCTTTTGTTTACTAGGATATCATCCTCGAATGCTCCCAGTAACCACAGTTACCGGAACCACTTCACTCCCAGCAGTACAAGAACATCATAAAAATGTACTACACATTCAAACTCAAGTTCTAAAACATTTGACAACTTATCAAAAGCAAATGAAGACTCAGGCAGATAGACATAGACAACCAGCTCCAGTATATAATATTGGGGATCAAGTTTGGCTCTCCACAAAGAATTTGAGACTGGGTGGGTCACGCAAATTGCATCCACGGTACTTGGGTCCATTTCCAATAAGAAAAGTGATTAATCCAGTTACAGTTAAGTTAGAGCTCCCTAATGATCTACAAATCCACCCAGTGTTTCATGTCTCCCTGATTAAACCTTGCTCTCCCATGACTCGAGATGGTCCTCCACCACCCCCCATTAAGATTGATGACAACTGGGAGTTTGAAGTAGCTAAGATACTTGACTCAAAACGTGTGCGAGGGGTTTTATATTACCTTTTGGCTTGGAAAGGATATGGATCAGAGGAAAACTCATGGGAACCCGCATCCTCTGTTCATGCCCCCGACTAGTGCGATTGTTTCATATGCAGAATCCCAATAAACCAAGACCTGTGGTAGGGTCTTTGTGGGGGAGGACTGTTAGGAACCGGGCTGGTACTGGTACAGTTTGTGTTATATGTAAACATCCCCATGGTCAGTTTGTAAATCATGTTTTGATGTGTCTTTAGATTGACCAAACATGTATACCAAAAATGCTAGCATTCTTGTTGCTTGCTTTTACCAATGCTTGATTCCTGTTTAATTACTCGCGAATTTTGTCCCCTTATGCCTACTTATGTTCTCTATGGGGACCAAGACTGAATTCCCCACTGAACTGCAGGAATACTTGAGCATGTTTTGGAAACACGTGCTTACATAATTGCTGTGTCACGTTCCTGACACTTTTGGCAACGCCCGTAAAGGAGGCTATAAATAGCCACACCCTTCCTCACTCAGTGCTGGCTTTTGCCTTCATCGAGGGGAGCGCTTTTGGAGGCTTCGTCGGGACGCTCCTAGAAGAATCCAGTTGCCAGTGAAAGGAAGATCAGCTCTTCATTTTCCTCTCACAGCTGATCTTCGTCAAGTTCAGCTACAGAGTGTCAGTTTCATCATCCTGCTGAGAGCTGGTTTCAGCGAAGCTTCGCATCGGAAAGCACATGGAAGCTAAGTCTATTTCTTTTTAAGTGAACTCGGTGCACTTTGACTTGGAATATTGCAATACTGTTATTTGAAACTAAACCCGGCACACTTTGACTTTGGACATTGCAGAAACTGTTTATTTTAAAGCAGAACTGGGCACATTTTGACTTTGGCTATTGAAGTACTGTTTATTTTAGAAAGCGGACTTGGCACACTTTCACTTTGAATATTTAAATACTGTTTACTGGAAACTTTTGTTTAGGTTTTAAAAACACAGAAACAGAGTGAACTTGGTACACAGTGACTTTGTAATTAGCTATCTTGGTTAATATCATTACTGCCTTTGTTCTATGAAAGCTCTGACGTCTAAGGTGATATTAGTCTTCGCTTAATTATTGCCAATAGCTCTTTGCATACTTCTAAAAAGACATACCTCCACAGTCTTGTTTCAGATAAAGCAGCACAATTAACAAGGTGAGAGTCATTCTGAAATATATAGCTGATGTTGATGTTAGGGAACTAGAGAATATCAAAAGTGTAATATATTATTTTTGCCTTTAAAGGGTATGCATTCAAGAATTATCAGAGACAGAGAACTACTGTGGTAAATATATAGAACACGCGTCTTCACAGAACATTATAGGTAATTCCTGATTCATAATTTAGCAGCACAGATTAAGAATACACTTAGGTATAATATTAGTATTTAATCTTTTCTTTTCACCTTCGGTGCCGTCCCTGCTTGTTAGAACCCAGATCCTGGCTGGTCCGGTTGGCAGACGGTAGCAGTCTCTTCTCTTTGTTTATCTCTCGTCCCATTTCCCCTTCCCTTTTGGGACAACTGCCAGGGCTCCTGTATTTTAGTAGCGCTGAGAGTTGTTCCAGGTGGGTTGAGGACAAAGCATCGCCTCCACAGACGTTCCTGGATTTCAGGTGAGTGGCTGGTATCACACTTGACAGCTAGTAGTAAAAACGCACAGTTTATGGGTGAATTTTTCATAAAGATGAGTTCAATAGATTTAGTTCAGGCACGTAGAGATAATCTAACATGTACATTAAGAAAAGAAGAAAAAGCTTTTTTGAATTTAGTAGAAGAAAGGAGACAGGATTTAATGAGGAAGGCAACTACACAGAAAACCCATGTACCTCCATGGGTTGGGAAGGAGGGAATCTATGCAAGTGGCAAGGCTCATGCTGCGATGTCCCTGGACTTTGTAAAAGGGGAAAATTCTGCCTCCATAGATTAAAGACAGATTATAACAATAATTACATTGTTTCCAGTGAATGTGAACATAACCTCCTAATATTAGGCAGATAGGGACTAAAAGGGGGAACTGATCCTGTGTTTCCAGGAGTGTATTACGTTTGTGGGAATAATGCCTTTTATAAGTTACCTGAAAGATGGTACGGAAGCTGTTATTTTGGAATAGTTTTTCCAAAGATTTATCATGTGGATAAAATCAGTGGAACCAATGGAAATTCTAATGGACTAACACGAAGAAAAAGAGCTAGTTTTTCTGAAATTGTATAAGACATCTTTAGTGCACTGATACCCTCAGTTGGAGTCATTCTAAATTCACAGAAAATTTATAAATTATCAACCATAGTTGATCGTCTTTCTACAGACACTGCAGGAGGATTTCTAATGATTAACACAGAAATGGTTGCAATTAGATTTATGGTTTTACAGAACCGTCTTGCTCTTGATATATTGTTAGCAAAAGAAGGTGGAGTCTGTGGCATGTTGAAAATTCAACATTGCTGCACTTATATTCCGGACAAGAGCAGAGAAATTAAAGGATATATTGAAAACATTACGGAAATGCATAAAGATTTGACCCAACTGGAGGTTGACAGTCTGTGGGGAAGACTAACAAAAAGTATAACATCAATAGGGAAATGGTTTGTTGATTTTGGGAAAAGTTTTTTAGGTCAAATAATAATACCATTACTTATGATAATAATGGTAGTGATGTTAATAATAATTACATATAAATGTTGTAGAAAAGGTACGAAAGAAAAGGTACACTTGGAAAGAAAGGGAAAGGGACAGACACGAAAGAGAAATATGATGAAATATGTTTGGAAGAAATGAAAGGCAGGTTATATAAGAAGATGAGAGATTTAGAAGGAAACGAAATTATTGATGAAAATTGAGAGGAGAAATAGAGAAAACTGAGAAGTGTTAAAGTTGGTATCTGGGATGGATGGGTAATTTTGTGATGGCTTAATATGCCATCAGAGAGGGGATTGATGGAGCAAGGACTCGTACATGAGACTTGCTTGGAAGCAATCCTCTCGTTTAACTCACTAACGAATTACTAACAACGTGTTTTGTGATTAATAATACGCATTTCCTTTACACGCGGGAGAAAATGAAGCTTGCCTATATGTTTACTAACTGCAATAACATGAACGAAGGTCTAAGATGCATTCTAACACGGGATCTTTACTGCGCATGCGTCTACTGCATCTACGTAGTATGACATACTAACGCTTGGAGGGAAATTCTGGCGCTTGCGTAAAGAACTATAAAATGGCCGCTTGAAAATTCACATGCATGGCACCTGCTTGCTGAAATTAGAAAATAAGTTCTATACTAACGCAAATGCAGAAAGGGAAATAATAAATGTTGTGGGCTAGAGTAGAGGTTGGTGGTATAGAGTGAAATCATTTATTTTTGAGAATAACATTTTTCCTTTTGACTTTATTATTAGTGTGTATTTGGGCCTGTCAAATTTGTCTTAGTCGAGCAGACTGACGTTGCGCGACGCATGCGCCCTGGCGAGGAAGTACGAAAAGATGACTAAGGACTTGTCACGCGTCCAAGGTCGGCAAAGATGTGCCCTGGGAACATGAGGGTGAAGAGTTCATATGAAGGAACTTTATTCAAGAGATCGCTACATTTGTATTAATAAAGTTTAATGATGTATGGGAAAGGAAGTGCGGAATAAAAGTTTGAGGGGAGGAGTTTTGAAACAATGGTTTAAAGAAATAAGTGAAATATAAGCTTTGTGTGATGATTATCCCCCCCTCGCCTGTCCTTTCAGAAGTTAGTATTTTGTAAAATTGAAACATTAATGGGTGGTACATGGTAATAGAAAGGTATAATTGAAGTAGTTTAGTTAGTTAGTTAGCTAAGCTTGTTGGGAGCGGAAGCAGCAGAAACAATTCGGATCTTGGGATGCTGTCGGTGCTGGGGGGTGGTGTTGATGCTCTGAAATGCTGATGAAGAAAATCGAATGCAGAACCATCTACTTAATTTGGGTGGGTTAGAAAGAAGATCGCGGAAGAACCACGAGGAGGAAGAGAGTGTCAGCGAGGGGTGCGACAAAGTCGTCGGTATCTAGAGAGGTGAAGTATCCTGTCCTGATTCCTGTCCTGAAGTCTTTGTCTCCTGATCTGTCCTGGGGACCCTTACCAGCCCTTTGGCAAGGTTGTTGGTCTTCACACCATACTTGGTAATTATAAAATCATCGTCTTGATAAATGCTCTTCTCTCTCTATCCTCTTCTTTCTGAGTATAGTTGTTGTGTGGATCTGAATTATATCTATTGAAATTTTGATTGAATTGGCACTGCGAATGAGGGTGTTTGTACTGAAACGTTTTGAGATGGTTCACAACCAACTAATTTAGATAAAGATTTTTAAAACTTCTTGAGTCTGTGATTATTTCATTTTAATCGAGAAATGTATAATAAGTCATGTTAATTATCACCATCAACTAGTTCCACCTAATGGTCCATTGACCAGAGGAAAGAACTATTTGATTAGTGAAAAGGTTTAGTTAGAGAAGAAATAACTAGATCTTGAGGTATGAAAATTATAAAACTAAAAAGTTCCAGCGGTCTACTTGGTGTTTAGTGCAAGAGAGTTATATGGGCCCAGGTGAGTATATGATAGTTGGAGTATCTGTTGTTAGTACGCCGCTGGATCACCACCACCACCACCACTTTCACCAGTACCACCACCACTTTCACCAGTACCACAACCACCAGTACCACCACCCCCACCAGTACCACCAGTACCATCAGTACCACAACCACCACCAGTACCACCACTAGTACCAGTACCAGCACCAGTACCACCACACCTACCATCCGCACCACCACCACCATCAGTACCACCACCACTACCACCACCAGTACCACCAGTACCACCACCAGTACCACCAGTACCACCACCACCAGTACTACCACCAGTACCACCACCACCACCAGTACCACCACCAGTACCACCACCACCACCAGTACCACCACCACCATCAGTACCACCACCACCATCAGTTCCACCAGTACCACCACCAGTACCACCACCACCAGTACCACCACCACCATTAGTACCACCACCACCATCAGTACCACCACCACCACCACCACCAGTACCACAAGTACCACCACCAGTACCACCACCATCAGTACCACCACCAGTACCACCACCACCACCAGTTCCACCAACCGTACCACCACCAGTACCACCAGTAGCACGACCACCACCAGTACCACCACCAGTACCACCACCACCACCATCCGTACCACCACCACCACTAGTACCACCACCAGTACCACCACCACTACCACAACCAGTACCACCAGTACCACCACCACCACCAGTACCACCACCACCAGTACCACCAGTAGCATGACCACCACCAGTACCACCACCAGTACCACCACCACCACCATCCGTACCACCACCACCACCAGTACCACCACCATTACCACAACCAGTACCACCAGTACCACCACCAGTACCACCACCAGTACCACCACCACCATCAGTACCACCAATACCACCAGTACCACCACCAGTACCACCACCACCAGTACCACCACTACCACCATTACCACCACCACCAGTACCACCACCACCAGTACTATCACCACCAGTACCACCACCACCAGTACTATCACCAGTACCACCACCACCAGTACCACCACCACCAGTACCACTACCACCAGTACCACCACCAGTACCACCACCACCACCAGTACCACCACCACCAGTACCACCACCAGTACCACCACCACCATTACCACCACCACCACCAGTACCATCAGTACCACCACCAGTACCACCACCACCAGTACCACCACCACCACTAGTACCACCAGTACAAGTACCACCACCACCACAAGTACCACCACCAGTATCACCACCAGTACCACCACCACCATTACTACCACCACCAGTACTACCACCAGTACCAGTACTACCACCACCACCAGTACCACCACTGCCACCAGTACCACCATCAGTACCACCACCAGTACCACCACCACCACCACCACTTCCACCAGTACCACCACCACCATCACCAGTACCACCACCAGTACCACCACCACCACCAGTACCACCACCACCACCAGTACCACCACCAGTACAACCACCACCACCATCCGTAACACCACCAGTTCCACCAGTACCCACACCAGTACCACCAGTACCACCACCACCAGGACCACCACCAGTACCACCACCACCATCAGTACCACCACCACCAGTACACCCACCACCATCAGTACCACCACCACCACCACCAGTACCACCAGTACCACCACCAGTACCACCACCACCAGTACCACCACCAGTACCAGTACTACCACCACCACCAGTACCACCACTGCCACCAGTACCACCATCAGTACCACCACCAGTACCACCACCACCACCACTTCCACCAGTACCACCACCACCACCACCAGTACCACCACCACCAGTACCACCACCACCACCAGTACCACCACCACCACCAGTACCACCACCAGTACAACCACCACCACCATCCGTAACACCACCAGTTCCACCAGTACCCCCACCAGTACCACCAGTACCACCACCACCAGTACCACCACCAGTACCACCACCACCATCAGTACCACCACCACCAGTACACCCACCACCATCAGTACCACCACCACCACCACCACCAGTACCACCAGTACCACCACCAGTACCACCACCACCAGTACCACCACCAGTACCACCACCACCATCAGTACCACCAATACCACCAGTACCACCACCAGTACCACCACCACCAGTACCACCACTACCACCAGTACCACCACCACCAGTAACACCACCAGTACCACCACCACCAGTACTATCACCACCAGTACCACCAGTACCACCACCACCACCAGTACCACTACCACCAGTACCACCACCAGTACCACCACCACCACCAGTACCACCACCAGTACCACCACCACCAGTACCACCACCAGTACCACCACCACCATTACCACTACCACCAGTACCACCAGTACCACCACCACTAGTACCACCACCACCACCACCAGTACCACCACCACCAGTACCACCACCACCACCACCAGTACCACCACCACCACCACCACCAGTACCACCACCAGTACAACCACCACCACCATCCGTAACACCACCAGTTCCCCCACCAGTACCACCAGTACCACCACCACCAGTACCACCACCACCATCAGTACCACCACCACCAGTACACCCACCACCATCAGTACCACCACCACCACCACCACCACCAGTACCACCAGTACCACCACCAGTACCACCACCACCAGTACCACCACCAGTACCACCACCACCATCAGTACCACCAATACCACCAGTACCACCACCAGTACCACCACCACCAGTACCACCACTACCACCGGTACCACCACCACCAGTACCACCACCAGTACCACCACCACCAGTACTATCACCACCAGTACCACCAGTACCACCACCAGTACCACCACCACCACCAGTACCACTACCACCAGTACCACCACCAGTACCACCACCACCACCAGTACCACCACCAGTACCACCACCACCAGTACCACCACCACCATTACCACTACCACCAGTACCACCAGTACCACCACCAGTACCACCACCACTAGTACCACCACCACCACCAGTACCACCAGTACCACCAATACAAGTACCACCACCACCACCAGTACCACCACCAGTATCACCACCAGTACCACCACCACCAGTACTACCACCACCAGTACCACCACCAGTACCAGTACTACCACCACCACCAGTACCACCACTGCCACCAGTACCACCATCAGTACCACCACCACCACCACTTCAACCAGTACCACCACCAGTACCACCACCACCAGTACCTCCACCGCCACCAGTACCACCACCACCACCATCCGTACCACCACCACCACCAGTTCCACCAGTACCACCACCAGTACCACCACCACCAGTACCACCACCACAGTACAACCACCACCACCATCCGTACCACCACCACCAGTTCCACCAGTACCACCACCAGTACCACCACCACCAGTACCACCACCAGTACCACCACCAGTACCACCACCACCATCAGTACCACCACCACCACCAGTACCACCACCAGTACCACAACCACCAGTACCACCACCACCAGTACCACCACCACCATCTGTAGCACCGCCACCAGTACCACCACCAGTACCACCACCACTACCACCACCAGTACCACCAGTACCACCACCAGTACCACCACCAGTACCACCAGTACCACCACCACCAGTACCACCACCACCACCAGTACCACCACCAGTACCACCACCAGTACCACCACCACCATCAGTACCACCACAACAACCAGTACCACCACCAGTACCACCACCAGTACCACCCCCACCAGTACCACCACCACCAGTACCACCACTACCACCAGTACCACCACCACCAGTACCACCACCACCAGTGCCACCACCTCCACCAGTACCACCACCACCACCAGTACCACCACCACCATTACCACCACCACCACCAGTACCACCAGTACCACCACCAGTACCACCACCACCAGTACCACCACCACCACCAGTACCATCAGTACCAGTACCACCAGTACTACCACCACTGCCACTACCAGTATCACCACAACTACTACCAGAACCACCACCACCAGTACCACCAGCACCAGTACCTCCAGTAGTACCACCAGTACCAGTACCACCACCACCAGTACCACCACCTCCAGTACCACCAGTACCACCACCAGTACCACCACCAGTACCACCACCAGTACCACCACCACCAGTAGCACCACTACCAGTACCACCACCACCACGACCAGTACCACCACCACTACTACCAGAACCACCACCACCAGTACCACCACCATTAGTACCACCAGTACCACCACCACCAGCACCAGTACCTCTAGTAGTACCACCAGTATCACCACCAGTACCACCACCACCAGTACCACCACCACCAGTATCACTACCACCTCCACCACCAGTACCACCACCAGTACCACCAGTATCACCACCAGTACCAACACCACCACCAGACCCACCAGTACCAGTACCAACAGTACAAGTACCACCACCACCAGTACCACTACCAGTATCACCACCAGTACCACCACCACCACCACCAGTACTACCACCAGTACCACCACCACTACCAGTACCACTACAACCACCATTACCACCACAAGTGCCACCACCAGTACCACCAATACCACCAGTACCGCCACCAATACCACCAGTATCACCACCAGTACCAGTACCACCATCAATACCACCAGTACCACCACTAATACCACCAGTACCACCACCAATACCACCAATACCACCAGTACCACCACCAATACCACTACTACCACCACCAATACCACCACCGCCAATACCACCACTACCAGTACCAGTACCACCAGTACCACCAGTACCACCTCCACCACTACCAGTACCACCACTACCAGTATCACCACCACCACTACCAGTACCACCACCACTACTACCAGAACCACCAGTACAAGTACAACCACCACCACCAATACCACCACCAGTACCACCAGTATCACCACCAGTACCACCACCACTACCAGTACCACCAGTACTACCACCACTACCACCACAAGTGCCACCACCAGTACCACTACCACCACAAGTGCCAGTACCAGTACCAGTACCACTGCCACCAGTACCACCACCACCAGTACCACCAGTATCACCACCACCACCAGTACCACCACCACCAGTACCACCAGCAGCACCACCTCCACCAATACTACCACCAGCAGTACCACCAGCAGTACCACCACCAGTATCAGTACCACCACCACCACCACCAGTACCACCACTGCCACCGGTACCACCATCAGTACCACCACCAGTACCACCACCACCAGTACCACCACTACCACCAGTACCACCACCACCAGTACCACCACCAGTACCACCACCACCAGTACTATCACCACCAGTACCACCAGTACCCCCACCAGTAACACCACCAGTACCACTACCACCAGTACCACCACCATTACCACCACCACCACCAGTACCACCACCAGTACCACCACCACCATTACCACCACCACCAGTACCACCACCAGTACCACCACCACTAGTACCACCAGTACCACCAGTACCAGTACCACCAGTACAAGTACCACCACCACCACCAGTACCACCACCAGTATCACCACCAGTACCACCACCACCAGTACTACCACCACCAGTACCACCACCAGTACCAGTACTACCACCACCACCAGTACCACCACTGCCACCAGTACCACCATCAGTACCACCACCACTTCAACCAGTACCACCACCAGTACCACCACCACCAGTACCACCACCACCAGTACCTCCACCCCACCAGTACCACCATCACCACCATCCGTACCACCACCACCACCAGTTCCACCAGTACCACCACCAGTACCACCACCACCAGTACCACCACCAGTACAACCACCACCACCATCCGTACCACCACCACCACCACCAGTTCCACCAGTACCACCACCAGTACCACCACCACCAGTACCACCACCAGCACCAGTACCACCACCACCAGTACCACCACCACCATCAGTACCACCACCACCACCAGTACCACCAGTACCACCACCAGTACCACCACCACCATCTGTAGCACCACCACCAGTACCACCACCACCAGTACCACCAGTACCACCACCAGTACCACCACCAGGACCACCAGTACTACCACCACCACCACCAGTACCACCACCACCATCAGTACCACCACAACCACCAGTACCACCACCAGAACCACCACCAGTACCACCACCAGTACCACCCCCACCAGTACCACTGCACCAGTACCACCAGTACCACCACCACCAGTACCACCACCACCAGTGCCACCACCTCCACCAGTACCACCAACAGTACCACCACCAGTACCACCACCACCATTACCACCACCACCACCAGTACCACCACCAGTACCACCACCACCAGTACCACCACCACCACCAGTACCATCAGTACCAGTACCACCAGTACCAGTACCACCAGTACTACCACCACTGCCACTACCAGTATCACCACAACTACTACCAGAACCACCACCACCAGTACCACCAGCACCAGTACCTCCAGTAGTACCACCAGTACCAGTACCACCACCACCAGTACCACCACCTCCAGTAGCACCACTACCAGTACCACCACCACCACTACCAGTACCACCACCACTACTACCAGAACCACCACCACCAGTACCACCACCATTAGTACCACCAGTACCACCACCACCAGCACCAGTACCTCCAGTAGTACCACCAGTATCACCACCAGTACCACCACCACCAGTACCACTACCACCTCCACCACCAGTACCACCACCAGTACCACCACCACCACCAGACCCACCAGTACCAGTACCAACAGTACAAGTACCACCACCACCAGTATCACCACCAGTACCACCACCACCACAAGTACTACCACCAGTACCACCACCACTACCAGTACCACCAGTACCACTACAACCACCATTACCACCACAAGTGCCACCACCAGTACCACCAATACCACCAGTACCACCACCAATACCACCAGTACCACCACCAGTACCAGTACCACCATCAATACCACCCCTACCACCACTAATACCACCAGTACCACCACCAATACCACCAATACCACCAGTACCACCACCAATACCACTACTACCACCACCAATACCACCACCGCCAATACCACCACTACCAGTACCAGTACCACCAGTACCAGTACCACCAGTACCACCTCCACCACTACCAGTACCACCACTACCAGTATCACCACCACCACTATGAGTACCACCACCACTACTACCAGAACCACCACCACCAGTACCACCAGTACCACCACCACCAGTACCAGTACCTCCAGCAGTACCACCAGTACCACCACCACCAGTACCACCACCACCACAGTACCACCACCACCATTACCACCACCACCAGTACCACCAGTACCACCACCACCAGTACCACCACCACCACCACCACCAGTACCATCAGTACCAGTACCACCAGTATCACCACCAGTACCACCAGTACCACCACCAGTACCACCACCACCACCAGTACCACCAGTACAAGTACAACCACCACCACCAGTACCACCAGTATCACCACCAGTACCACCACCACTACCAGTACCACCAGTACTACCACCACTACCACCACAAGTGCCACCACCAGTACCACTACCACCAGTACCACCACTACCAGTACCACCAGCAGCACCACCTCCACCAATACTACCACCAGCAGTACCACCACCACCAGTACCACCAGCAGCACCACCTCCACCAATACTACCAGCAGCAGTACCACCAGCAGTACCACCACCAGTATCAGTACCACCACCACCAGTACCACCACTGCCACCGGTACCACCATCAGTACCACCACCAGTACCACCACCACCACCACTTCCATCAGAACCACCACCACCACCACCACTTCCACCAGTACCACCACCACCAGTACCACCACCCCCACCAGTACCACCACCAGTACCACCACCAGTACTACCACCAGTACCACCAGTACCACCACCAGTACCACCACCAGTATCACCACCAGTACCACCACCACCAGTACCACCACCACCATCAGTACCACCAGTACCACCAGTACCACCACCAGTACCACCACTAGTACCACCACCATTACCAGTACTACCACCACCACCAGTACCACCACTGCCACCAGTACCACTATCAGTACCACAACCAGTACCACCACCAGTACTACCACCACCACCATTTCAACCAGTACCACCAACACTAGTACCACCACCACCAGTACCACCACCCCCACCTGAACCACCAGTACCACCACCACCACCAGTACCACCACCAGTACCACCACCATCATCCGTACCACCACCACCACCAGTTCCACCAGTACCACCACCAGTACCACCAGTACCACCACCACCAGTACCACCACCAGTACCACCACTACCAGTACCACCACCACCACCATCAGTACCACCACCACCACCACCAGTACCACCAGTACCACCACCAGTACCACCACCACCAGTACCACCACCAGTACCACCACCACCACCAGAACCACTGCCACCAGTACCACCATCAGTACCACCACCACCACTTCCACCAGTACCACCAGCAGTACCACCACCACTAGTACCACCACCAGTACCACCACCCCCACCAGTACCACCAGTACCACTACCACCACCACCAGTACCACCACCAGAACCACTGCCACCAGTACAACCATCAGTACCACCACCACCACTTCCACCAGTACCACCAGCAGTATCACCACCACTAGTGCCACCACCACCAGTACCACCACCCCCACCAGTACCACCACCACTACCACCACCACCAGTACCACCACCAGTACCACCACCACACCATCCGTACCACCACCACCACAAGTTCCACCAGTGCCACCACCAATACCAGTACCACCAGTACTACCACCACCAGTACCACCACCAGTACCACCACCATCAGTACCACCAGTACCACCACCACCACCAGTTCCACCACCAGTACCACCACCACCAACATCCGTACTACCACCAGTACCACCACCACCACCACTACCACCACCACTACCACCAGTAACACCACCAGTACCACCACCAGTAACACCACTACCACCACCAGTACCACCAGTACCAGCACCAGTACCACCACCAGTACCACCAGTAACACCACCAGTACCACCACCAGTAACACCACTACCACCACCAGTACCACCAGTAACACCACCAGTACCACCACCAGTAACACCACTACCACCACCAGTACCACCAGTACCACCACCACCACCACCAGTACCACCACCACCACCAGTCCCACCACCACCATCAGTACCACCACCACCATCAGTACCACCACCACCAGTACTACCACCACCAGTTTCACCACCAGTACCACCACCACCAGTAGTACCACCACCACCAGTACCACCACCACCAGTACCACCACCAGTACTGCCACAACCAGTACCACCACCACCACCAGTACCACCACCACCAGTACCACCACCAGTTCCACCACCAGTACCACCACCACCAACATCCGTACTACCACCAGTACCACCACCACCACCACTACCACCACCACTACCACCAGTAACACCACCAGTACCACCACCAGTAACACCACTACCACCACCAGTACCACCAGTACCAGCACCAGTACCACCACCAGTACCACCAGTAACACCACCAGTACCACCACCAGTAACACCACTACCACCACCACTACCACCAGTAACACCACCAGTACCACCACCAGTAACACCACTACCACCACCAGTACCACAAGTACCACCACCACCACCACCAGTACCACCACCACCACCAGTCCCACCACCACCATCAGTACCACCACCACCATCAGTACCACCACCACCAGTACTACCACCACCAGTTTCACCACCAGTACCACCACCACCAGTAGTACCACCACCACCAGTACCACCACCACCAGTACCACCACCAGTACTGCCACAACCAGTACCACCACCACCACCAGTACCACCACCACCAGTACCACCACCAGTACCACCACCAGTGCCAGTACCACCAATACCACCACCACCAGTACCATCTCCCCCACAAGTACCTCCACCATCACCAGTGCCACCACCACCACTAGTACCACCACCACCAGTACCACCAGTACCACCACCAATACCACCAGTATCAGTACCACCACCAGTACCAGTACCACCAATACCACAAGTACCAGTACCACCACCAATACCACCAGTACCACCACCAATACCACCAGTACTAGTACTACCACCAATACCACCACTACCATCACCAATACCACCACGACCACCACCAATACCACCAGTACCAGTACCGCCAGTACCAGTACAGCCACCACCAGTACCACCAGAACCAGTACCACCACTACCAGAACCACAACCAGTACCACCACCACCAATACCACCACCACTACCACCAATACCACCACCAATACTATCACCACCAATACCACCACCACCAATACCACCACCAATACCACCACCACCACCAATTCCACCACCACCATCTCAGCGCCTCTCGCTCACTAGTAATAACAGGGGCACTGTACAAGGCCGGAGCTGCAGCCGAGACCATCCCTCCCATCCCAGGAGATGAAGCCAGGGCCCTACTACAGCTGGAGTGTTTATTAGGCCAAAGATAGCAATGACTTTACGCAATGCCACACTGCACACTCAAATCACAGAGCAGGCAGGAAATAGCCCCCCTCCCGCTCTTCCTCCTGAGCCGCGACCGTGTAATCACAGTGCGAAAGGTGTTAGAGCGCTTTCTTAGTGTTTATAGCTTGGATCATATGTAACTCTCACTTCACACTTTGTGTCTATGTAATTTACAACACTTACACATCTTCTTCACTGCACTATTTATCACTACTTTGAAGACGTTGCAGGCCGGTCTCTTCCTCTGATATTTACAATCTAACAATCTAACAAGCGGTCGAGAAGGCCCTTTATGTCAATGCAATAGGTCTCACATTTGTAAATGACAAGCCTTTTATTCATGTTTTAAAACCCAAAACATAAATTAAAGGCATTGTCATTTACAATGGCAATAGCTCAAACTCGCGTGAATGCGAGACCTATTGCATTGCAAATGCTTGTTAATTCTGCTGCATATTCTTGACATTCCAGTCTGCCACAGGACTTTCACGATTGTGCAGAGGAAGAAAACCACCCTCACTTCCAGTCCTGAGCCGTAAGCGCTGTAAGCACCAATTAACATGCTAGTCATTTAAAAGCCTGTCAATATAAACAGATGCTGGAACGAACGCACAGCGGTCCTTGCAGACAAGCAATTCCAGCGAGAAATACTTTTTAAAAACTTAAATTCTGGCTGTTGTTTTATTCTTGTTCACCTGAAATACCTTTTGTTCACAGTTTTTAATTCAACCGCATCTTATTGGCTTTCGGGTCTGCCGCTGGACTTTCCCGATTGAGCAGAGGAAGCCAATCCACCCTCATTTCCGGTCCTGAGCCAGAAACGTCAATTAGCAGGCTAGTCATTTAGAAGCATGTCTATATAAACAGATGCCGACACGGACACGCAGCAGACCTTGCAGGCAAGTGATTCCAGCGCAAAATACTTTTGATAAAACTTAAATTCTGGCTGTTGTTTTATTCTTGTTCACCTGAAAAACCTTTTGTTCACAGTTTTTAATTCTGCTGCATCTTCTGGACTTCCCAGTTTGCCACAGGACTTTCCCGAAAGAGCAGAGGAAGACAATCCACCCTCACTTCCGGTCCTGAGCTGTAAGTGCCGTATGTGCCAATTAGCAGGCTAGTCGTTTAGAAGCCTGTCTATATAAACAGAAGGCCTGTATACGCCCGTCCACGCCAGACGCCAGGACCCCTGCTCAGATTTTATCACGTGTAAGTCATGTAAGACTTACATATTCTCCCGCAGCTCTTTACAATATTCGGGAGCAGTGCCATTGCTCAACATCCCTGGAGCAATGCAATCGATGGCCCTGTAGAGGAATAATAAATTGTTTAGACTTTGACATCCCTTTGTAGTGTTGCTTGAAACAATGGTTTCCATGCGATACAATCGACAATTCCGGGCCGCCTTACTAACGAATAGGTTTTGGCGAGGCTGAATTACGGATTCAAAACATGGTAAACCATAATTTTCTATTTTACGGTTTGCCTTATACTTCATCGGGTAACATGTTAGACTAATCCCTGGATTGATGTTAGAAAGTGATTGTTCATATGCTTTTGAATGTTAGACAGGATCAGGACAATATAGCCGCCGGTTTCATTTCTAACTGTATGTGCCTCTTCGTGTTGTGGTCCTTTCTTCAGGTTGTGCACATGATCAAGTGCATGTTTAATAGAATGGCGCGAACCGCACGCATATGAGGCAGTTCAGAAATCCGGGTGAGGCTCTGGACCATGGCATTGCTGCGGTAAGATCTATTCGTTGGTCTTTCGATTTTTCAACTGAATTTTTACTCCACAATAATATGGAGACACGTAATGTGTAATCTTCTGTGATTTTGATTTTCGTACAAAATACCGTATTCCCTGTTTGTTTGTCTTATCTTCATGCAGCTGACTTATCAAGGTTAAAAGCGCCCCTGAGCACGGATAAAGTCGTGTTTGTTGGAAAATAGGGGACACATTTGAACCTTACCATAGACACCGTTTTAACGATTACTACGCTTTCTATCCTGGCCACATGAGCCTTCATTATTGTTGGTAAGCGGAAATTAGGATTTTTTGGTAAGATGCAAATACTTACGCACTTACCGATTGGACAATGGATGATTCATTTGATTCCATTTGTTCAAAAGCAATTTCTCCTTCTCTCCCCCTGCATTTCTTTCTCCCTTATCAAATAGAACCAAGCTGAATAGAACCAAGACAGGTAGCCATAGAACTGAAGTCAGAAGGAGACACTTGCCCTTTTGAAATACTTGTGCTAAACATTGGAAAGGACTGGTTGTTTGATTCTTGAGAAAAGGTGAGGCACAATTCTTTGTGTGATCTACACCGTCACCGTCATAGGGTTCTATTAGCTGGATGGGCTCAATTTCACAGCCCGTTTCCTTGTGATTGTTTTTTTTTTTCCCCCTCACATACTCTTTAATCAATTACACGAAGAACACACGTTAATTGTGGTGGATCATTTTCTGAATGGGACAACATATGTATGTTTGTTCTATATGGCACTCTATATCACCAGAGGTGTTCTCTTTATTCTTCGCTTGGTTTGTGATGAATGTTGGGTTGGCTATGTGCACTCAACTTCCTTTTTTAATGAGGCACAGCTTTTAATTGTCTGCATTTCCTTTTTATTAAAATATATGGTGCAAATTGTTTATATATGTAATTTTGCAGCCTTGAAAAAGTCCAGGAGGACGAAACGCGCGTCGGCTGCCGTTTTTTGTCTACAATGGATGTAATTAAAATGACCTGATATGTCTACTGCTGTGGATCATTTAATGGAGAATCGCTAAAGGAACTTCAAAAACTGGTTGTGTTCTCTTTGCTGGATTGCTAAATAAGGATAAAAGTAACAGTGTTGTGGTGTGCTTTAGTGCTTTTGTTGAACATTGCGATCTAGACTGCTTTGCAGGTCTAGTGGACTTATACCCAAGGTGGGTGGGTATTGCAGCACCATGGGAGCACCCTTATGACTTGATGAGCTTTAAATGAGCGTTTAAGTACTAAGAACTGACTAATAGATGTGCAGATCTGGAAGCATATTCACCGGTTGCATATATGTAATAGAATTTTGCTGATCTAGCACTGTACAGTATTGATTGTTTACTGACTATTTTGTATGTATTTCTGTCAGTTTTTTGTGATAAGAAAAAGATATCAGGTCGACATTCAAACTATGGCCACCTTTGACGACAATAGAGATGCCCTTATTGATGATTTATTCAATTCAAATCCAACACGGGTATTAAACAACACCCAGGATACTTTGAAGGAGGGGTTGAAACTGAAAGTTTTGAGATTGGAGAGAATGAAATAGCAGGAACTCCCTAGGTGGTGGGACGCAACAGTAGTGCACAAATACATTGAAAAGAAACAAGTTCCAAGGGGGCTGCACATACAGATTTTTCCTTCTTTTGAGGATTTCGATAAAGGTCACTTATAGGAGTGGGAAAAGTTACTGTTTAATTCATCCATTGGCATGATGGATATATTGATCAGGGATGCGGATTTAAAACGGAATAAGTTACTACTGGAAATTGCCATCTTAGAGAAGGAGATCCATGACTTAAATTTACCAGAGGCAACTGAACGTAATTTAGTAATTCTAAGAGAAGAAATACACAAACATCAACTATACCTCAAGGAGAAAAAGTCACAAAAGATTAGGCGTGATGAAAGAGATTATCTCAATGGGAGAGTTTACACGTTTTCCCAAAAATTTGATAACCTCAAAACAGGCACACACTCAGAAATGTTAGAACGCACCTCACAGACAACTAATCTAACCAGTGTTTCTGACACCTCGAGTGTCAACAGTATGACAAGTGGGAATTCATCTAATGCACAGGGTCAAACATCAGGAAGCGTTTCTGATCTGTTTTTTTTAGAACTACAAAGATTCAGAAAGGGAAACAAACAGGCTTACAAAAAAGAGCTGGGTTCAAAAAGACACGGAGGGGTAAATCAAAACTCAGATCCAAACACAAAGGAAAGGTGGGTGTCACGACCAGGTCAGGGTCACGGAACCAGAAAATTTGATTAATATGAATGCAACTGATACATCGGACAATATTAACATTGTGAACTTATCGAGCCATGATTTGACTGATGTGGAAATAAAACTGTTAAGCAAGGGATTAGGTTTCTGTCCAAGTACTTTGCCTAATTTTACATCACTGCATGTGAGTTGCTTTAAGTTCACCAGGAAACTGAAGTTACATAAATTCTTCCAAGATAAACAACATACAATTCCTCACATTAGAGCACCAGAGAATATAGATCCAATCCCCACCATCAGGGACATAAACAATGTGCATCTATTATTATCCCTGGGGGATCAAGAGGAATCTCCTCGATACAGACCGTGGTAGCAGATTTAGATCTGGACACATTTTCTGATGTGGACAGTGGACTGAGGAAAAAATCGAGATTCACTCCTCACTTACCAGGTTTGAATCCTATAGATAGATTTCAAGAATTGGTATACCAGGACCTATATAAAATGGAGGACAAATTCCATTCAAGCAAAATTAACATCAAACAAAACATCACTATAGAGGAAAGGAAGGCGCTCGAAAGTCTAAAAAATGACGACTCCCTTGTCATCAGAGAAGCTGACAAGGGAGGTAACGTAGTGCTCATGGATCAATCTGATTTTCTGTGCGAAATAGATAGACATCTAGCGGATACTACTGCTTATGTGAGACTGAGTAGCAATCCCATGAAAGCTACAATTGAAACCGTAGAAAGTAGGTTAAGATATTGGAAGGATTTATGCCTTATCTCAGACCTTGAATTCAGGTATTTTCTCAATGAGAACCCAACTAATCCCTGTATTTACACCTTACCAAAAATACATAAAGGGATAGGTTTCCCTCCGGGGAGACCCATCATTTCGGGAATTGGGTCTCCCACAGAGAAAATTTCTGAATATATAGACCTATTTTTACAACCCTTGGTCATTAATTTACCTTCGTGCATCAAGGACACTCGTGACATCTTGAGTAAAATTGCGGATGTGGAGTGGGTGGAAGGTCATGAGTTAGTGACTCTTGATGTATGCTCCTTATACACTAGCATACCAGGAGGACTGGGTATTAATGCTATACAACACTTCTTAGATACACGACCAGTAAACATGTATGAACACACTAACATGTTATTAGATCTTATTGAACTGGTATTGAACAACAATATATTCACACACAATGTGACTGGTTCCGCCAGATACAAGGGGTAGCAATGGGGGCGAAATTTTTGCCGTCATTTGCGAACCTCTATATGGGAAGTTTTGAACATACACATTTGTGGTTAAAAGGGCCTAGTGCCCTATTGGAGAACATACTGTATTGGGGGCATTTCATTGATGATATTTTAATGTTTTGATCAGGAACCAGCGATGCCCTAGAACAATTTTTTGTATACATTAATGATAACCCCTTCAATCGCACCTTCACCAAAGAGCAAAGCACCACTCAGATTAACTTTTTAGACATCACGATTCGAGTGGACAACAACAGATTAACGGATACTCTGCCATTTCAGTTTAAGAAGACACGAATCCTTCGTGCCGGAGATGCCATTTACTGATCATTTGTGATCAGCAACATTACTTCCTTTATCTATACTATCGCCATATTCAAAGGAAAGATGTAAATACATTTATACATTGCACAAATATACTATAAACAGTGATTCACACTGTTTTTAACATATTATCATCAATAAATATCAGCCATGAGCATCTGCTAAATGGCAATCTGTGCATGGTCGAATTATTCTGTTTATCCCGACATAGATAACATCTTGTCTACGCAGGATTCTCCTTTTTAAGAAAGAGAGCCTTTGCCCAAATTTACAACAGAGAAAGTTGAGACGGTCATTCCTGATGAAGGCAACATTGCCGAAACGCGCGTAGTGTTTTTTTCTACCGCCTGCCTTGGAAATTTCTTTAATAATCTTCCTCCTCCATCTCTTGCACCATTGTGTTTTACAGAATGATGTATTTTTAATCATTTTATGTAATTGTTTGTATTTTATATGTAAGTTTGTCTATATATGTTCTATGATCGTGTATCATTGTTTTGTACATATAATTTTGTATTAAATCATTGAGAAAATATATAAATATCAAAGTATGAATAAAAAATAAAAAATAAAAAAGATCTTTTGGAACAACAACTAGGATTTTTCAGTTGTGAATATGTATGTTTGATTTTGTATTTTCATTGACAATTGTGTTGTCTGAATCTATAGCCTGTATTGAAACACCAAGTATAAATGCGTAGCTTGTATCTAGCTATATCTTTACCCTTTATGTAATTTTCCCTACAGCTAGCAAGCTTCATTGTTTTATGTAGGGGTCCCCTTTTTCCAAATCACAACAACAAATTAACCACAGTTCTGTTTAGAAAACCAACGGCATGTAATGCTACACTGCATGCGAGTAGTTCTCACCCTCCCTCACAGATCAGGACTATCCCCTATGGGGAGATGTTGAGAACCAAAAGGAATTGCAGTGATGAAATACGATTAGAGCATGAACTGAATTTGGTGGAAAATAGATTTAGGACCAGAGGATATACACAAGAAGTCATTGGAGAGGCTCGCTATAAGGCAAACAGGGTTAAAAGAGCAAGTCTTTTTGCTAGCAACACAGAAAGGAAGAAACAGAACAGGAGAAAAACTGCTTTAATTACTCCAAACACTACCATGAGCACGGATGTATATAAAATTTTGAAGAAACATTGGCATCTATTAACACATGATGCCACTCTACAAGAGGTGGTTGGATCAAAACCAATAATCACCCATGAGAGGGGTAAAACACTCAGACAACATTTGTGTCCCAGTTTTATACCACCAACGGTCGATACAACTTGGTTACCATCTCCTCCAAATGGTTTTTTTAAGTGTGGATCTTGTAACATCTGTTGTTTTGCCATGCATAAAACTATGACTTTCAAGTACAACACAGATAAAATATATACAGTTCGCAGTTTTATCAACTGTAATACGAAATATGTAATATATTGCATTCAATGTATCTGTGGGAAAATCTACATTGGTAGCACTGTGAGATCGCTAAAGGAGAGAATCCAAGAGCACATAAGAGCCATCCGTAGTAATGATGAACAATATCCTTTGGCCGTGCACTTTAACACAGTTCATAAATCGAATGAAATGCTGAAATTGGACTTCCATGGTATTGATGTGATACGCCCAGGGTTAAGGGGTGGCAACAGAATAACCAAACTTCGGAAAAGAGAAAGCGAATGGATTATCAAACTCAGGGCTGTAGAACATGGTATGAATATTGATAAAGAGATGTTTGAATTCCTGTAAACTCAATATTATGTATGCCATATGTTTTTCTCAGTCGCTGGATTTTTCCATATCATGTCAATCATTTCCTTCATTCTAAATACACCTATTCTGTAACTAACAACTGTCCCAAGAGACAATGAGGTTGAAGCACCCTTTTTACTAACTCACGTTTTGTGCATGATTCACTTGGTCAGTCGACAATAACATGATCACTACATAGATAGCGGTTTCAACCTTGGCCCGTCAGTGACTTCTGTGGTTCATGGTTGTTTTTAAATATTTCTAACATTGTTCTTTTGAACTAATACTGGAATGGGAATATTAGTTTGTTCTATATTAAAAACCTTCCTTTTCATATGAAAGTCTAAGATTCTTCCAATCACGTCAATATGGCGACCCTGCAATTGCCTATGGTGCATCCTTCTGAATAGACCGTTTTTTTTGTTGTTTTTTTTTACATTTTGGGATTCATGCAATCGATTGCCCTGTAGAGGAATAATAAATTGTTTAGACTTTAACATCCTTTTGGAGTGTTGCTTGAAACAATGGTTTCTATGCGATACGATCGACAATTCCGGGCCGCCTTACTAACGAATAGGTTTTGGCGAGGCTGAATTACGGATTCAAAACATGGTAAACCATAATTGTCTATTTTATGGTTTGACTTATACTTCATCGGGTAACATGTTAGACTAATCCCTGGATTGATATTAGAAAGTGATAGTTCGTATGCTTTTGAATGTTAGACAGGATCAGGACAATATGGCCGCCGGTTTCACTTCTAACTGTATGTGCCTCTTCGTGTTGTGGCCCTTTCTTCATGTCGTGCACACGATCAAGTGCATGTTTAATAGAATGGCGCGAACCGCACACATACGAAGCAGTTCAGAAATCCGGGTGAGGCTCTGGACCATGGCATTGCTGCGGTAAGATCTATTCGTTGGTCTTTCGATTTTTCAACTGAATTTTTACTCCGCAATAATATGGAGACACGTAATGTGTAATCTCCTGTGATTTTGATTTTCTTACACCATACCGTATTCCCTGTTTGTTTGTCTTATCTTCATGCAGCTGACTTATCAAGGTTAAAAGCGCCCCCGAGCACGGATAAAGTCATGTTTGTTGGAAAATATGGGACACATTTGAACCTTACCATAGACACAGTTTTAACGATTACTGCGCTTTCTATCCTGGCCACATGAGCCTTCATTATTGTTGGTAAGCGGAAATTAGGATTTTTTGGTAAGATGCAAATACTTACGCACTTACCGATTGGACAATGGATGATTCATTTGATTCCATTTGTTCAAAAGCAATTTCTCATTCTCTCCCCCCTGCATTTCTTTCTCCCTTATCAAATAGAACCAAGACAGGTAGACATAGAACTGAAGTCAGAAGGAGACACTTGCCCTTTTGAAATACTTGTGCTAAACATTGGAAAGGACTGGTTGTTTGATTCTTGAGAAAAGGTGAGGCACAATTCTTTGTGTGATCTACACCTTCACCGTAATAGGGTTCTATTAACTGGATGGGCTCAATTTCACAGCCCTTTTCCTTGTGATTGTTTGTTTTTTCCCCCTCACATACTCTTTAATCAATTACATGAAGAACACACGTTAATTGTGGTGGATCATTTTGTGAATGGGACAACATATGTATGTTTGTTCTATATGGCACTCTATATCACCAGAAGTGTTCTCTTTATTCTTCGCTTGGTTTGTGATGAATGTTGGGTTGGTTATGTGCACTCAACTTCCTTTTTTAATGAGGCACAGCTTTTAATTGTCTGCATTTCCTTTTCATTAAAATATATGGTGCAAATTGTTTATAAATGTAATTTTGCAGTCTTGAGAAAGTCCAGGAGGACGAAACGCGCGTCTGTTCTCTTTGCTGGATTGCTAAATAAGGATAAAAGTAACAGTGTTGTGGTGTGCTTTGGGGCTTTTGTTGAACATCCCTGGAGCAATGTTGTATGTGTAGTTTCCCTAAATCTCTAAAAGAACCTATAAGTTGCATAAATTGCAAATTCAACTGTACTGTTGATAGTTGGAAAGATTTAAGGGGAGTGAGGAGCTACTAAATAATGTGTGTGGCCCCACAATAGTTTCAGCCTCCAGTAACCTTACTGTGGCTGCCTCTGCTCTTCCCTTCCAAAATACAGATCTCTTTAATAGTTTTCTATGTAATGTTAGGCCCCTACCTAAACATTTGACTGAATGTTGGGATATTTTTGCCCCTCTCCTACTAGAAATAGGCTTTTTAACAGAAACCTGGCTAAGTCCTACCTTATTATCTGCCATAATGTTGGCTCTCCCCGAGAACTATAGACTGTTGAAGGTTGACAGAGTAGGAAATTTTGGGGAAGGCATTGCTATTGTCTTTCAAGACACAATCATGGTCTCTATTATAGACTCCTTGAGTGAGGACTGGATAGAACTATGTATCTTTACATTGGAATTCAATGATTGTTGGAAGGGTGCTCTACTCTATTGGCCTCCTGGCCCAGAAAAGATTTTAGTCACTGCCTTAGCAACTTATGTGTTGTTGTTTAAACAATTTGTCCTGCATGGGGATTGTAATTATCATGAGGAAGATCTTTCAGACATGGAAGTAATGCACCTTCTATCAGACTTAAAGACATTAGGACTGCAAAAAAAGATTGAAGGCCCTATTCACTTGGTGGGTCACACTTTAGACTTAATCTTCACCACCTCTAATGCACTGACCTGTAGACCCCCCCTTACCCTGACTTGGACTGACCACTAACTAATCTACTTTCAGATACCAAAAGGTGAGAGGTTGGAGAAATCGAGATCTGAGCAAAAGAAAGTCTCACGTCAATGGCAGCGCGTCACTCCTGACACTTTTGCTGAAAAATTTGGCTTCTCTGTAACCTCAAAGGGCCAAGACATAAATCAAACCTTAGAGGACTATCATAAGGCTTTACACTCTGCCTTTGACAGGATTGCTCCTCTTAAAACTCCTTCTAATAATAAACACTGGTATCATGCACTTTGGTACACTCCAGAGTTGAGACAAGACAAGTCACTATGTAAAAAGCAGGAGAGACGGTGGCGCCTGACTAACAATTCCCTGCGACAGAGAGGCATACAAAAGAGAACTTACAAAATACCACCGAAATATAAAAACCGCTCGCAAAATCTATATTACTAGTCAGATTAGCCAAACTGGAAGCTCTTCCAAAGAGCTTTTTTAAAAGCCTAGATGATTTCATTAATCTCCAGGCTTGTTCTTATTCGATTCAACCTTCTCAGCAACTGTGTGACTCATTATTTGATCCTTTCGAGGCAAAAATCATGACAATCTATCAAAACTTTGCCCCGCCTTCTAATCAGCCTATAGCTAAGCTGAATTTTAGCTCTACACCTGTGAAAAATAGACACAGTCTGGAAAAATGTAATATTCTTGCTCTCGAACAAATTCAGTGTGCCATAAACAAGGCCAAATCTGGATCTCCTTCTGACCCATGTCCGGCTAGGATCTCTGTGCGTCTTGCCACTCAGATCTTGCCTGCTATTAGATCCTTCTTTAATGCGTCTATATAGACAGGGAAATTCCCTATGTCTTAGAAATCTGTACAGATTATGCACATTCAAAAAAAGGCCAATTTAGATTCCTCAATACTCTCTAATTATCAGCTAACTTCTTCACTTCCATTCCTAGATAAGATTTTGGAAGGTCTCATCAACAAACAGCTGACAGGCTACCTGGAGGAAAATATTATCTTGGATGCTTCTCATTCTGGGTTTAGGTTGGAGCACAGCATGGAGACGGCCTTGGTTTCCGTGACAGATTCCATAAGATGCGCTTTGGATGCTAACACCTCCTCTATGCTTGTGCTCTTAGACCTGTCTACAGCCTTTGACACTGTGTCACATGATACGTTGTTGTTTAGGCTAAATGAGATAGGTATATTTGCAACTGCTTTGAAATGTTTTCAGGACTTCTTGGCGAACAGATCTCAGGGGATCTCGTTGGGTGACTTTAAGTTGAGTACAATGACGATTGACAAAGGTGTGCCTCAGGAATCTTGCTTGAGCCCTACCTTGTTTAATGTATATTTTGCCCCATCAGCCAAACTTATTACATCTTCAGGCTTTGAAATCTTGCCCTATGCTGACAATACTCAGCTGGTCATTTCTTTTGATAACAATGTGGACAAAGTGGAGGAACATTTTTCTAATGAGATGAAAGCGGTGGCAGAGTGGATGTCCGAGAACTACCTCCAGCGTAATGCTGAAAAGATAGAGATTATGCTCTTTGGCCAACAAATATGGACTCCCGATTGGTGGCCACCTGAATTAGGTAGTGCTCCCACCCCTTACCAGGTCATTAAAAACCTCGGCATTAAACAGTATCAAACCCTAACAATGAAGGAGCAGGTTCTACCTGTAAGGGGTACCTGCTTTTACATGTTGTGGCTTTTAAGGAAATCCTTGCCTTTTCTTTCCCTTGCAACCAGGAAGACATTGGTACTGGCTCTTGTTGTTAGCAGGCTTGACTGTGACAATGCTCTTTTGGCTTCTGCCAATGAGCCATTACTCTCTAAACTACAAGTTGTGCAGAACACCGCTGCACTGCTTATTTGTAATCTTCCTTCCAGATCTGCATCACTTCCACTTTTAAGGGCATCAGACTAGCTACCAGTCAGAAAGAGAATTATATTCAAGATCTGCTGCCTTACCAATAGAGCTCTAGTGGGGAAAAGAACAGGTTACTTACTCCAAAAGCTTAAATGATATCTCCCTGATAGTAATTTGCGAGCTAAGGATAAAGAGCTACTTACTATTCCCCACATTAAATGCCTACGGTATGGAGGCAGATCTTTCTCTTACTTGACCCATACCTACTTGAATCATTTACCTTTACATATTTGTTATTTTCTCTGAATGCACCAAATTTAAGAAATTATTGAAAGCCTTCCTATTTTAACTCATTTATTTCTAGTTCTGCTGTTGTGTCCTCTTGCAGCGCTGAGATGCCCTGTTGGGGTGATTCGTGTGTGATATCAAATTAAAAGAACTCTGATTGTTAAAAGCAGAAGCATCTTCTTCAATTAAATTGGTCACTTCATACTTTAAAATGCATCATTTAAGGCAATGTTTGAGGTTTTGCAGGTTATTTTGGGTAAGAAAACCTCATGGGATCCAGGCAAGACACACCACTATGGACTTCCTTGGCTGTCTAGTTTACAAAAATGTCAGTGGTTTATAGGTTTACCGCATATACCAGTTAGTGCTTATCCTTATCTCTCAACGTATCGCTTTAGGACCTTTTTAGTCGTGGTCCATCTCCCACCTACACAAGTTGTGTGGTTACTCAGGGTGGTAGGACATTTGTGGCTCCCCGCAGATTTCAGACTCTTCCATCACAGAAATGTGAGGAAAATGTGTGTTTTTTTACCAAAAGTTTGAAAATTAGAAGGGCTTCTCATGAGAACCATGCAAGTCACGCATCCCTGGACTACCCTGGTTGTCTAGTTTTCAGGTTTGCTATGTTTGCCTAGGTGCTGGCTAAGGTAAGGCCCAAAATCCATAGCTACCCCCATTGCAAACAAGGTGTGTTTTTGCTGTGTAAATTTGATGTGTCTATGTTGGGAAAGTGAACAGACTCAGTGCAAGTTACACCACGCTGAACACCTTTGGGTGTTTAGATTGCAAAAAAATGAGGAGTTCTTACTAAGGGCCAGATTTACATTTTGGCTGACAGAGAAGACTACATCACCCTGGTGGAGGGCTTAACGTCTGCCATGCTGAGACTACTCAACCCGCCAAATTTAGAAATGATCTCCAATCTGGCAGTAAATTCAAAAACATTAGCAGGAGCCGCCGTCACAGTGGTTCCTGTCAATGCCTTTTTACGTTTGACGCACTGCTCCATCAACATGATGGAGCCGTCAGTCAATTTCACAATACTTTACTTTTGTATGGTACAACATAAAGAAGTAGGAAAACACAGGGTCGGCTGAGATGGGCACCAGGAACAGTAAACATGACTCTCCTGTCTTTTTTCTTGCCTACAGCAGACTCCACAACGAAAACCTGGCTGAGTCTTTTTAGCTGTTTCAGGAATGCGGTCAGCAAGGTGTCGATCCTGCAGCCTTGTTACATCCGCCAGAGCATACGAAGTTGAGGCTGCTGCTTCTGTAGCAGTAAAACTTTCAATGACTGTGAACTGAAAGTCAAGGAGAGACACAAGTCTTGCTCTGGTGGTCTGACAATAAACAACATACGCATAGTATGTTGCAATCTGGATCAGGTGAGTAAACAGCTTTTTATACCAAGTGCAAGTTTTATGACTCAAATTGTATGGCTGAAGAACCTGGACATTCTTATCTACTACACCTATGTACTTGTTGTAACCAAGTATACATGTGGGCTTGTGAACTTCGTCCATCTGTCCCCAAACTGTGTTGCGGGATGTACTCTCATCATGAATTGCAGTAAACACATACACATCGCGCCTATCAGAGAACTTGACTGCGAGCAGTTCGTTGGCATGTAACGCAGTGCTCTGGGATTTTTGGAGCTTCTTACAAACAAGTTCCTGCAGGAATCTTTTGTGGCGACAATGAACTGTACCACACGCCAGAGTGCCAGCTTTGTACAGCTCACTGAACAACTCTCGTATAGAAGTTGTCCACATAAAGGTTATAATCTTTCCTGTGACTCCTAACTTGGGAGGGCAGCCTACAGGGTTTAGAGTGGAGTGGAGTCCTTGCCCGTAAACACTGTCAAATTGTATACATAGCCAGTAGAGCTCTCACACAGTAGCATGTACAACTTGATGCCACAGCAAGCTCTTTTTTTTAAAGAGTTTTATATAGCGCGAACTAGACCCGAGACATCGGGTATCAGAGTGCTTTACATGAGCACCAGTTTCGTTACAAATGGACACCTTCATTTTTTTTTTTTGTAGGCATGGGGCGATTAAGTGATTTGCCCAGAATCACAGGATGTTGAGCGTTGTTGCCGAGAATCAAACCCAGTTCCCCAGCTTTGAGGTCGACCACTGTAATCGTAAGGTTACATCCTCTCCCCTCTTTTGCATGCAATGTACTACCTGAACTGCAGTCACCCTTTGTACAGGATCAAGAACACATCAATGGCTATATGCTTTCTAGGAGTATAAATCTCTACAAACCTGGTAGATAAATGTTCCATGACAGGCCGAATTTTGAACTACCTGCCATGGTCTGGAATGCCAGCAGATCAAATGTTGCTGAATCATGAGGCTAATCTCCGGCCTTAATCCCATCACAAATTTTGAAACAAATTGGCCCATGTAGTGGAGGTCGAGTGCATCCAGTCCACTGTACTGCTTGAAGGTTTGCAAAAGCCTTTCGTAATAGGCATATAGTGACTCCTTAGGCTCCTGGATCGTTCGATCTATCTTAAACCAATCGATGTCTTGTGGAGATATTTTGGACTGCAACCATGTGATCGCCAGTTCGTACTTTTTCATGACCCAGGGCGAAGGACCATGAGTTACAGGATCCCTCTCTGGCTCAGCAGCAGGCCACTCAATAGCAATTTTACATGCCGACCATAGATCACTAGGAACCACAATTTCAAACAGTGTATTCAGATCAAACCACAACACACTTCAAGATCTTAATAAAGCAATCGACTTGCTTATACCATTCAGCAGGCTTCTCCCTCAATCTATGAAAGTCATTAGTGAATGCAGCTAGATCACCCCTAATCCAAGGAACAAGCACATATGCTCCACTAGGCACTTCTCGCAATGGATAAGCCTCAACTCCTGATGTTCCCCCTCCTGGAGGTGGTGTTTCTCCCTTGACCCTCCTGACGCTTTTCTTTTTCGACCATTTTTCCTCCCACTTATCAAGCATACACCAAGCCCGTATCCCTATAATCAGTTCACGGATGTGTGTTTTCAACCCTGTCACTCTCTTCTCCTCTAGCTCCTGATCACTGTAGTTCAGCCTATGGTTTCTCTGCATATCATAAATAACAATAGGTTCTGTTGGGTAAGACAATTTCTTTATAATTCATGACATTTATGAAAATTAATAAATCTGAAGACGACGCTAGAACACATATAGAGTGACAATGTGATTCGTGGTATCAAAAAAGTTTTTACTTTTTTCTTTAAAGGATTTTTTGGGAAAACCTTTTGGTTAACACCACAAAAATTCAGAAGAAACAGGCTGTCTAGTGATTCATTGAATGAAAATGGCACAAGTGACAGATATTTACAGTGAATAAAAATTGCCCAAGTGACAGAATCCGTGTATTATACATGTAAGTGAAAAAATACATTGGTAATACATTTACATAGGGGAGGAAATTTGAGGGTAAGTCCAAATTTAACTATATCATACAAGTATCTCTGGCTCAAGAATTGGATGCTTAATGATTCGAAAGCTGCGAGACCTATGGATGTATGGACACATCAAACCGTCTACGTTTAAACCCTGACAGGAGCACAATTAAGGGATTGTCATGGCGGGTCTTCTTTAGGACAAGGGAGGTAAACAAACAGCCGAATCCATATATATTTATGGATACCAATGGAAGATGCATCAGAAGATCAGCCGTCTCGCGGTTCGCTTTCAAAGCAATTGATCCTTTTCACGATTAGCTCATGATTGAATCGACTTTGCCTATTCTAAAACACGAGGTCTTACTCGTAATTGACTTTCACACAATAACCTGATGCATCAGAAGATCAGCCGTCTCGCGGTTCGCTTTCAAAGCGATTGATCCTTTTCACGATTAGCTCGTGATTGAATCGACTTTGCCTATTCTAAAACACGAGGTCTGGGGGGCGTGGCCAAGATGGCGAGCGGGTAAGACGCGTTTCTTTCGTCTCCCCGCTCCCGATCGCCTGGCTCAGCCCAAATAGCCTGGCAGTCCCCCAAACGAGCCGCAGATTGAGAGGGAAGATAGTGCCCTGCTACCGAGGGAACAGGAAGAGGGCAAGTAATCGGCCCCGGAGCCCAAAGGGGAGCACGAATGGGCTTCGAGACGGGGCAGGCCATAGACAGAAAATGGCAGCCGCGCCCGGCGGAAAAGATCGGGACCGACTCCAGTGAAAGCACACCCCTCTAGCTGGCAGGGGATTTCAGCAAGACTGCCAGCGGTCGCCCTCCGTGGATCCCAGAGACAGTGACAGGGGCACGGAAGCGGAAGCGGACAGACCTAACACGGGGCTGACCGCCTGAGACCAGGTCTCGCGAGGGGGCAGAGGCTGACAAGCGCAGATCGAGCTGGAACACAGTAGAGGCAGCCGGGGCTGGCGGCAATAGGCGAAGCTGACTCCCGGTTCGGGACGATTCCACAGCAGGTGGAGATAGTGGAGGGCCGACGCGCGGCCAAGCTGATCTGCAGAATATAACATAGCAGATCCGGACGCGACTACGAGGAGAGGCGGGATCGGTGCACAGGAAGGCCATGTCCCAGAGATCGGAATACCGGCAAAGAGAGGCGGGCGGCAGCGAACCCCTACCTGCAATGCACGTCGCAGAACTCAGACGGGGGGAAGGGCGCACGAGCGCACATCGACCTCGCCTCCAGTAAGTGCCTTCCTCGCTCCCCGTATCCCAAAGAGAAGGTAGCAGCCACAGCTAGTTACAAGTCGGTTGGGGCCCAGCGGACCGATAGAGTTGAGGTGGCGGGCACAACAGCGGGACGCAGCACAGCAGTAGAAACCTGCAGGGAATAAAAGGAGTGAGAGTGACCCACAAACAGGGCCTGGGAGCGCAGAGCAAATCTGCCCTTTCCGCACTGGGGGTACAAGTACACGAGGTAGCAGCGAGCAACGAGACCAACGACCGGTCGGTGGGACTCCAGGCAGGAGTCATAACAGAGAGGACAAGCCCCAGTATAACGAGGCAGAGGAAAAATCTCCAGACTAAACGGAGGTAGTGGAGCTGGTGCAGGGACGACGCGGCAATCCTGAAGAAACGCTAGTGCTGAGGCCCGAGAGGATAGCTGCCTGAGCCCCACGGCGCCACAGGGATCTAGAACCAGCGGACAGAGTGGGCGGAGGTGCTCTGGTGTTCACAGAACCGACGAGACAAGCAGCCATATCGCAGGGCCTTCGGTGGGGACTGTGGCACTTGGGCCCACCAACCGAGAGCATGTTGCAGACCCTCAAGTGGGCCATTGAAGGGAGAAAGCGGAGCAAGCTCCGGGAGAGGAAGAAGGGGAGTGACCTCTGGGGCTCCATAGGGGATAAGCACCCGAAAGGAGAAACCGCCAGCGGGCCCTGCGCCTTCAGCGACAGCGCAGAGGGTGACCAGAGAGCCGATGCCCTGGGTGAAAGACATCGACTGGGGACAAGACACAAAACCCCTCTGGACAGGGCGGAACGGACCGGAGCGGCGGTGGGAGGTGCAGCGGCCATGACCTCAGTACGGGGCAAGAAAGACCAGAATCTAAAGGAGATGCTGACCAAGCTTCCGCCGGCCAGTAGCGGAGAGGGGAGACTCTCCCCAATAACACACGTTGGGCAGGACACAGATCCCCACGAAGCCCCGGTCACCCGCTCCTTTTTGGAGGCGCTCTTCAACACCTTGAGAGAAGACATACAGATGCTGAAAGGGGAATTTGCGAGAGAGATGAAGGAGGTGCGGAGGGACATTGATGCCGTGGGTGAGCGTGTGGCCTCCATCGAAGATCAAGAGCAAGCCCGGGAGGAGGAAGTGGAACAACTGCAGCAGGAGATTCTCCGGCTCAAAGCTCAGCAGATTGACCTTCAGGCGCACACAGAAGACCTGGAGAATCGCTCTCGGCGAAATAACATTCACGTTAAGGGAGTTCCACCCAAAGAAGAAGGCCCGGATATCACGGAATACTTACAAGGCCTATTCAGGAGTGTACTTGATGCCCCACCGGACTTTGACATTAAAATAGATAGGGCACACAGAGTGGGTCTCCCTCGTCGAGCGCCGGCACCTCCGCCGGATATCCTGGCCTACATCCCGGACTTCCAACTAAAAGAGCGCATACTACGAGCAGCCAGGGATAAGCAAACCCTACGATACCAAGACCATCCCATCACCCTCTACCAAGATTTGGCCCTAATAACCCTCCAAAAGCGAAAAGAGTTTCGTGTGGCAACCACACACCTTCGGAACCAAGGAGGAACATACTCTTGGGGTCATCCATTCCGGCTCATCTTTAAGTGGCAGGGCAAATTGCATCAACTCAGATCAATGCAGGACACTTGCCGGGTGCTGGGGATCGAGAACCCGCAACGGGAGGAGGTGGAGAGCCGGCAGATCAAGACCCCCAGAGACAGATGGCAAAAGGTCACCGGAAGGCGTAGCACAGAGCGAGCGATGAGACCTGATCCCACGACTATGGCGCAAGAAAGACAGTCGTGCTGGAGACGTTGTCTAGGGAGACATCACCCCTTGAAGAAACCCTGAACATTTGAGGGACAGATAAGTGACATATGCACGCCTGGGTGGGTGGCGGGGTCACCTGATGGGAGCAGGGAGACTCGGGGAATCGGCCACACAATGCTCTCAACCTTTCTGAACACCAAGGACACGCGAACATGTTTGGCGGGCCCTGGACATTATGGGGTTCAACGGGGCTCACAGTTGGGGTTGGGGAGGGTGGGACACTGGTATGCAGGTTACTGATGCTGAAGGGATGGACCTCATGCACTGGAGATCAGACAAGGCTTGGGAAACGAAGGGGAGGGGTGATCGCAAGAATCCAGAGATAGGGCAACGATGGTATAATCCCCACAACAAGACATGCCCCAGTCCACAATGAAAATTCTCACTCTCAACGTGAGAGGCCTTAATAATCCCATTAAACGGAGGTCCATCCTTTCCTATTTGGAAAACGCAGAGGCGGACGTGTGCCTTCTCCAAGAAACCCACCTCCTTTCCAAAGATTGGCATAGAATGAGGTCCCGAGTCTTCCACCAACAGTTCTTCTCATCTCCCCCGGATAAAAAGGCGGGGTGGCTATTTTAGTTGCTAAGCGGTTCAAGGGGACGGTGGGGGAAAAGGTGGCCGAAATCAAAGGAAGACTCTTGGCCCATGTATTTAAGATTGGGGGACACACCCTACTGATAGGCTCCACCTACGCAACTAACACAGGTCAGGAGAAATTTCTGAAGTCGGCCCTTTCCGAGGTCATGCACAGGCAAGAACGTAAGACGATCATAGGGGGGGACTTGAATATAGTTATGGACGATACAAAAGACAGGTCAGGTAATCGATACTCACAGACTGGGGAGATATCACAGGAAGGCAGAGAATGGCTCCAGTCCATGGGCCTGGTGGACTTGTGGAGGGAGGCACACCCTCACACATCGCAATTTTCATATTATTCTCACGCACATAAGACATATGCATGCCTGGTTTCACATGCTGGGCACGGCGGAGATCAATAGGATGGTGGGAGAGGCTGACATTTCTCCGGCGGCACTTTCGGATCACGATGCGGTGACGGTTTCCCTTTGGTAGCCGCCGCAACGGAAACAACCGGGGGGCTGGAGACTGAGGGAAAATATGCTCCACAAAGAAGCAGTGACAGTACAGCTCACTAAGTGCATCAAGGGGTATCTAGAAGGACACGACTCACCGGATATATCAGTAGCTACATTATGGGGGGCCCTGAAAGCGGTAGTGAGAGGGGAATTAATTGCGATCTCAGCGGCGGAGACTAAAGAGCGCAAGGAAAAGAGGGAAGACCTCATGGCACAGGTACTGGAGTTAGAAAGGGTGCACAGCCGGACGGAGGTGCCTAGGGTCTGGCGGCAACTGAAAGCGGCACAGGCGCAATTGGCGGGGCTGGACCTCGACAGAGCTGAGTACGCGGCGCTGAGACTAAAACATTCCTACTACAGCGGCGGGGATAGGACGGGATGCATGCTGGCAGGTAAACTTAGAGCAAGGAATCAACAGATGAGGGTACAGACAATAGAGAATGACAAGGGGGAGGGTCTCACAGAAGACAAAGATATAGCGCAAGCATATAGGGACTTTTATACAGACTTGTATACCGTAGAGAATACTTCGGACCGACTGATGACATCCTATTTGCAAGGGGAACGCACGTCCACGCTAGTTCGGGACCAAGCAGAGTTGCTGGACGCCCCGATTTGGGTAGAGGAGGTGATTGGGGCAATATCACGTCTCAAACTTCTTAAGTCGCCGGGGCCAGATGGCTTCTCGGCGGGTTTTTACAAGTCCTTTTGCCACCTGCTAGCACCAGTCCTGACACGATTGTTTAATTCTTTTGAGGGGCCAGGCTCGATTCCCACCGATATGTTGGCAGCGTCTATAGTGGTCCTACCTAAGCCAGGGAAAGACAGGAAGAAATGTAGCTCTTACCATCCGGTGTCCCTACTGAATGTGGATCTCAAATTGTTCACAGGAATCCTGCCGGCGCGATTGGGTCCGATGATGCCCGGGATAATAGACCCGGACCAAGCGGGAATTATCCAAAATCATCATGGGGGGGATAATACGAAACGGATCCTCCATTTGATAGACAAGGCCCACCGTACGAACATGAACGTCCTGCTGTTGACGGTGGATGCAGAGAAAGCGTTCGATCGGGTCGACTGGGGTTTCCTAGAACGCACACTGATCCACTTTGGGTTGGGGGAACGTTTTAGAGCGTAGGTGGCGAGCTGCTATAGATCCCCCACCGCCTCCATTAGGGTCAATGGGATCTCATCCTGTCCCTTCCCCATTCAATGGGGCACCAGGCAGGGGTGTCCGCTGTCTCCCCTCCTGTTCGCCTTATACATCGAGCCGCTGGCGCAGAGGGTACGGGATAACCCGGACATCAGTGGCATACCATTTGGAGGGGAATGACATGCAATAACCCTTTACGCTGATGACATATTAGCCTCATTAGAGGCCCCCGAGAGGTCGGTTCTGGCGTTTTTGAGGGAGCTGGAGGTCTTTGGCAGAGTCTCCGGCTTTAAAGTCAACGTCGGGAAGTCGCAGATCCTAAATTTAGCCGGGGCACGGCTAGGCTCATTGATGGAGGGAGATCGGTTCTCAGGGATCCAAGTAACAGACTCTATCCCGTACCTAGGGATCGAACTGGCTCCGTCGGTCCAACAAACGATCACCATGAATTATGACAATCTCGCCAGACAGATCACGAAAGATCTACAGGCATGGAGGCACCACCAGCTGTCACTAACGGGTCGCGTGGCCACGATCAAAATGTCGGCTCTACCGAAAGCATTATATCTGTTCCAGACGCTACCGGCTAAGCCACCGAAGGGGACACTCAATGCATTGCAGAAGGATATGCTTCAATTCGCAGGGGCGAGACCACGCATGCGTCGAGAAGTGGGCTATCTGAGGGCAGAAGAGGGAGGGTTAGGGATTCCAAACCTAGTGGAGTACTATAGAGCAGCTCAACTGAGATACCTGGTTGAATGGAACCGAGAGGAGTCTGAAAAGCGGTGGCTGTTCCGAGATAAAGCACTGGCTCAGATCTCTCTGTGGAAGGTTCCCTTTTTGAAAAAGGCCGATAGGCCGCAGGGTCTACAGGGGTCCCCTATTACCAGAGCGGTGATGGATGCATGGGAGGAGGTGGCTACGAGAAGAGCGCATACGACATTCCCCTCCCCGATGATGCCCTTGCTCGAGTACAAGGAATTCTCCCCGGGGATGGACGGCAAGGCTTTCAGAGCTTGGCAAGCCACGCCTTGTAAAGCAGCAAGCCACTTGTTTGACGCGGACAGGATTATTCCCTTCGCACAACTGAGACACGATTACACACTCCCAGAGACAGAAAGGTATCACTATATGCAGATAAGACATTGGCTACTACACCCCAACATACATCCCAAAGTTAATAGAAAACTGACGATATACGAAAAATGGCTGGTCACTAAGGTATCGGACAAAAAGTTGATTTCCGAGCTATACGAAATGCTGCGCATGCCGGCTCCCACAGAGCCTACCCCCAGTCAGAGACGCTGGATGAAAGAGCTAGGAAGGGACCTCTCGAAGAAGGAATGGGGGGATATCTATTATAGGGCCAAACATACAGAGCGAAACACTGCCAGTAAGGAAACAGCCTTCAAGATAGTTACATATTGGTATCTGACACCTGCGCGCCTAAACCAGGGGAACCGAGACCGTAGTCCTACCTGCTGGCGGGGATGTGGGAGGGAAGGGACTTTGCTACACTTGTTGTGGGACTGCCCGGTTCTGTCTAATTATTGGCCCCAAATCTTGGATGAAATAGATGGGCAGTTCGAGACACAGATTCCAAGATTCCCGGCCTACGTGCTATTGGGCTTACCCAACCCTCTAACATTTCCACTGAAGTCCCGCAAAGGAAAACAGATGGGCTTAGCTCTGGGGGCGGCACTTCAAAATATTTTAACACACTGGGGCAGGCAAACGGTACCCACACACACAGGTTGGCTCCGTAAACTATGGTACATTTTAGGGATGGAACACATTCAGGCCTCCCTCACAGGCTCGGTGTCCATATTTAAAGAGGTATGGAGGCCCCTTCTGACACTGTTATCCACCGAATTCAATGAAATTACGTGTCCAAAGTACCTCCGCCTCCTTCGTCTAACAGCAACGGAGGACGCTCCGGAAGGAAAGTGAACTCTGACCGGGTCCAATCTCTTCACAATGGTGTCACAGTGGAATTAGGAAATAAGCATACCAGTGGTGGGGAGGGAGGGGGGGTGGGTGGGATTTTACTGTTTCATTTTATAGGGGTAAGTTCTCACCCTCCTTAAGTTATGCCTATTCCCGTTCAAAAAGAATACAGATTGCCTCGCATGTACCGGGAGAAGTATATTGATTATGCGGTTTACAGTAGAGCTGAATGTACTAGAAATATACCAGTGCTTAATGGTTCACTGCGGATTATGCGGCAGAGCTGCAACTGTATGTATAACAAAATGCTAATAAAAAAGAGTTAAACCTAAAATACGAGGTCTTACTCGTATCGACTTCACACAATAACCTGAGCCTTACTGAAGTCTTTCCTTCTAGGAGTGCCGGGTCTCCCCAGCGTCACCAGGAGTCGCATCATCAAAATGCCCTCAATCCCATAACGATAAGCCGGAATCAACCAGTCCAGGCCTACCGGTAGGACTTTCACGTCCACCTGAACATTCGTTGACACTTCCATTGGTATCCATAAATATATATGGATTCGGCTGTCTGTTTACCTCCCTTGTCCTGAAGAAGACCCGCCATGACAATCCCTTAATTGTGCTCATGTCAGGGTCGATACCAAAGGGGATGATGGACGGAGCGTTTGAGCTAATCAAACACTCACCCCCAGTCAACTGATCTGGGTTTAATCCATCATCATTCTTTAGCTCACTCCACCACCCCAGTTCAGACATGGCCATATGCAAATCAGTCTGACCCTGTGCCTCATGGGAACAGTCCAGCCCGAACTGCCAAGCCATGTCTTCCCTGGACCCGAAACAAGCATCCTGGGACCGGTTTCTGGCTATTCAGCCGTCATCAGCCAGGCTAGCTTGAATCCAGTGGCAAAGTGAGCAAGGGACCCACGTCTGGGCATACCCTGCCAACTTAGGGCGAACAAAGCGATACCAAAGGGGATGATGGACGGAGCGTTTGAGCTAATCAAACACTCACCCCCAGTCAACTGATCTGGGTTTAATCCATCATCACTCTTTAGCTCACTCCACCACCTCAGTTCAGACATGGCCATATGCAAATCAGTCTGACCCTGTGCCTCATGGGAACAGTCCAGCCCGAACTGCCAAGCCATGTCTTCCCTGGACCGGAAACAAGCATCCTGGGACTGGTTTCTGGCTATTCAGCCGTCATCAGCCAGGCTAGCTTGAATCCAGTGGCAAAGTGAGCAAGGGACCCACGTCTGGGCATACCCTGCCAACTTAGGGCGAACAAAGCGATACCAAAGGGGATGATGGACGGAGTGTTTGAGCTAATCAAACACTCACCCCCAGTCAACTGATCTGGGTTTAATCCATCATCATTCTTTAGCTCACTCCATTTGTCACCCCGAGTGGGACGGGTATGCCCAGACGTGGGTCCCGTGCTCTCCATGCAACTGGAATCAAGTTATCCTGGCTGAAGAAGGGTGACATACCCTGAAACCGGTCCTAGGATGCTTGTTTCCAGTCCCGGGAGGACCTGGCTTGGCAGTTCGGGCTGGACTGTTCCCATGAGGCACAGGGTCAAGACTGATTTGCATATGGCTGGGTCCAAACTGGAATGGCATGGTGAGCAAAAAAACGATGTATTTAGGCCCAGATTTCTGTACTGGGGTGAATGTATGACATTGTTCTGCATTCTGTCCATCAACTGTTGTATTTGCATTTGTCACCCCGAGTGGGACGGGTATGCCCAGATGTGGGTCCCGTGCTCTCCATGCCACTGGAATCAAGCTATCCTGGCTGAAGAAGGGTGACATACCCTGAAACCGGTCCTAGGATGCTTGTTTCCAGTCCCAGGAGGACCTGGCTTGGCAGTTCGGGCTGGACTGTTCCCATGAGGCACAGGGTCAAGACTGATTTGCATATGGCTGGGTCCAAACTGGAATGGCATGGTGAGCAAAAAAACGATGGATTTAGGCCCAGATCTCTGTACTGGGGTGAATGTACGACATTGTTCTGCATTCTGTCCATCAACTGTTGTTTTTGTATTTGTCACCCCGAGTGGGACGGGTATGCCCAGACGTGGGTCCCGTGCTCTCCATGCCACTGGAATCAAGCTATCCTGGCTGAAGAAGGGTGACATACCATGAAACCGGTCCTAGGATGCTTGTTTCCAGTCCCGGGAGGACCTGGCTTGGCAGTTCGGGCTGGACTGTTCCCATGAGGCACAGGGTCATGACTGATTTGCATATGGCTGGGTCCAAACTGGAATGGCACGGTGAGCAAAAAAATGATGGATTTAGGCCCAGATCTCTGTATTGGGGTGAATGTATGACATTGTTCTGCATTCTGTCCATCAACTGTTGTTTTTGCATTTGTCACCCCGAGTGGGACGGGTATGCCCAGACGTGGGTCCAGTGCTCTCCATGCCACTGGAATCAAGCTATCCTGGCTGAAGAAGGGTGACATACCCTGAAACCGGTCCTAGGATGCTTGTTTCCAGTCCAGGGAGGACCTGGCTTGGCAGTTCGGGCTGGACTGTTCCCATGAGGCACAGGGTCAAGACTGATTTGCATATGGCTGGGTCCAAACTGGAATGGCATGGTGAGCAAAAAAACGATGGATTTAGGCCCAGATCTCTGTACTGGGGTGAATGTATGACATTGTTCTGCATTCTGTCCATCAACTGTTGTTTTTGCACATGTCAGGGTTGAAGCGTCGACGGTTTGATATGTCCATACATCCATAGGTCTCGCAGCTTTCGAATCATTAAACAATCAATTCTTGAGCCAGAGATACTTGTATGATATAGTTAAATTTGGACTTACCCTCAAATTTCCTCCCCTATGTAAATGTATTACCAATGTATTTTTTCACTTACATGTATAATACACGGATTCTGTCACTTGGGCACTTTTTATTCACTGTAAATATCTGTCACTTGCGCCGTTTTCATTCAATGAATCACTAGACAGCCTGTTTCTTCTGAATTTTTGTGGTGTTAACCAAAAGGTTTTCCAAAAAAATCCTTTAAAGAAAAAAGTAAAAACTCTTTTGATACCACAAATCACATTGTCACTCTATATGTGTTCTAGCGTCGTCTTCAGATTTATAAATTTTCATAAATGTCATGAATTTTAAAGAAATTGTCTTACCCGACAGAACCTATTGTTATTTATGATATATATGCCCAGGTTCTGAGGGATACTGGGTTACCCCTTTGCTTTGTGGAAGGTTTCCCTGCAACATTTTTGTTCGAGACAGGTCTACATCAAAGTTCTGAGCCAATTCTGACAGCTTCTCATGTGCTCGTCTCACTTTGTGGGTGACATCCTTTGCTACAAATAACAGTTCGTCTAGCTCATAGGTCTCTATTCTTTCCAAAGGCAAGTTCCCCCTAATTATTTCGTCTACCTCAGCCTTCAACCTCATCACATCCAACAACTTTGCCTACACCGCAGCCTTGATCATTCCCTGACTCAACGTACTGTTCCACCCTTCTTTATTGTTATTATGATCTCTCAGCCAAGTCTCTAAATCTGTGCCATCAAGGACATGTGCAGTTTCGGGGATTCCCTGACTGGTACTTGCTTCCGATGTCACACCTACTGGTCCCCTTACTGAAGTTTCTCACATCCTCAAGTCTGAGATCGTGTTCACAATGGGTATAGATCGTACAGTACTAGAACCTATGCATATTACCAAAGGTTTAACAGTCTCTGGTAAAGGGGTACTAGACTCCACAGGCACCTAGGACGGACCATTTCTGTTCATGCTCCCGGTTCCTCCCAATCCAGTTCCCTCCGCCATCACTGGCTGTCGCTGACTAGAGTTTCCCAATGAGCTTGAGTCATACACAGAGACAACAGGACCAATGATGACTGGTACTGTCACCAACAGTAACCGTGAAGAAGCTTTGATTCCACTTGTTTTTGCACCTCCCAAAACAGACACTCCTGTCCCCCTACACCTGTTGATATCCTTCCCACTACCCCTGCACTAAGACCTA
Source organism: Calotriton arnoldi (assembly GCA_963921515.1). Lineage (NCBI taxonomy): Eukaryota > Metazoa > Chordata > Amphibia > Caudata > Salamandridae > Calotriton > Calotriton arnoldi. Next base: position 743,237 of record CAWUFW010008481.1, on the reverse strand, counting down.
CCTGAGATGCTGACACACTTTCCATGTTCCCTGTATTCACCATTTCTCGCCTTCCGTCCTCTGAATGTAAGGTGGAGGACGCTCTGATAACAACCTATCCAACAAACTGTCGTCCGTATCACTCCCATCATTTTCATTTTCTCCTCCATCTCTATTCTGAGAATTTCCCTCTCTTACCAGCATTGGATACAACCTTTCTCCCTCAATGGTGTCTACTCTCCATTTCATGAAGTGTGCATCCCATCGTGCTTCTTAGCATGCCCTCATAGCCTTCTTCATCTTTCCTTGGAATCGCTCCCTGTCTTTGTATGTGCTGCTCACATCCATGCATCCAATGCCTCAAACTGTGTTGGTCTAGGCAAAGGTCGCAGCGTAAACATCACTCCTCTCAACTGATGCAACACTTCCAACCGAAATGAACCATAGCGTGGAAATGCTAAATCCCCTTCCTTTTCAGTGATCTTATGCCAATTTTGAAGCCAAATTATAGTATGGAGTCCTACCTTTGTCCCCATATAATGTGCTGGAGTATCCTTAGGTGGTGCTTCTTCGCCCACTCTAATAATGACTCCCTGATTTCCCCTGAGCAGATCCTGCAATACCCTAAATCATTGCATGATTTAATCAAAATGTTCCCTTTCAACGGACAAGATTTCCTTAATCACAACTTTCTGATGACTACCAACCAATCCCAGTGCGGCGTTACTCCAACCAACCTGTTGTAGCGTGGCACACTCTGACTTCACCTTTACTCCTCGCTGCGGCTCACCCTCCTTCACAATTTCTTCGTCCACGTTCACTCACACAATCATCTTAAACTCCATAATTGTCTGCCATCTACAAGACCGATAGAATTCAATCGAACAAGAACATTCACACACGGCAACCCCCGACCTGCCTTGGTCACCCGAATCAGTATGGTTCACCCCTGTACACAAGGTTTACCAAGTGATTCCCATACGTCCCTTTCACACAAAGTTTCCTGTCTTAGGTGGAACTGCCGATGATGTCTCACGACAACTCCTCAAATTTCCTGTCAGACAATCACAATAACTCAATGTCTTCTACACCATTTAATATATCCCCGGATCTTAGGCCACTTCGGGACCTGAAACTTAAATCTCAATCCTTGAACCACGTCAGGCCCGAAACCACATTCACTCGACTCTCACACAAACTCTGCCAGACAGCATACAATCACTTCATTCCCGAAATCTATCATACGACGCATCACTGTTGATACTCACTCCTCCATTCGCTGTTGTTCTCACTGCACCATCAAGCTCCGCCAATCTCCACCAGAGTCCGTCGCTCTCTGCTCTCTCTATTTTGGGGCTCTGGGGTTCTCTTTTCTAATTTTTTCTGGATTCTCCCCTGCTTCATGTGAGAACCATCCTACTCTGCTACCAACTGAAGGAGCCGGATGAACATGTTCTAGATTGGCTCTAGAACCTCAAGGCGATGGAACTTTTTCTCAGCATGAGAGCGTAGGGGGGAGAGAAATCATTAATAATGTCAATCAATCCAATTGCAATTCTCTAGAGTCATTAAGAATCACAGGCTACCAAATAAAGTTAGGTAATTTATTACAAAGCCAAAAACAACTGGATATACAGACACCTCAAGACGAGGGTGTAGAAATACATTGGGACTAATACACAGCCAAATCTACAAATAAAGTTAAGGCGGTGCAGCATACACAAGACAATTAATTTAAGAATCAGGATACAAAAGATTAAAAAACATGAATCCAGGTTCCCCTGCATCGAAGGTTTTTGAAAACAAAGCATTAATCTGTCCCTACACTAGCACTAACTTGACATCCCTAGTTAAGCATTTTGCGGGGCAGGATCAGATAAGATGTCTGCATGTGTAGTCTTCCTTAGAAGTCTCTCCACTTCTATTGGGTCAAGTAGCATGAAGCCACTGAGACAGAGCTTGTTCTAAGATGCTCGCTCCACAGGGCAGAGAAGAAGTGGGCTCTTTCCCTACTTACAATACTCCCAATATTTCAGGTGTCTTCCCAGGATGCATTTCAGGTCACCTCATCTGATCAAGCCACGTTCTCATAGGTAGTTTTCGATGAGACAACAATTTAGCATGATGACCGTGATTCCCTGGCCCTCTCCTGTGAGAAAGTACAACAGCTCTCTTTATCGGCGTTAGCTCCCAATGTATCCTTGCCTAACTCCTAAAACAAAGACATTATTCTAACCAACAAGGGCGCTTCTTCCACCTGCAACATAAACGTGAGAAAGAACAGAATCTAACATGCACATGGAATTCAACTATTATTTTCTAATGCAAGAGTTTCCAGGGAAAATGCATTTCAGGCCTATAATATTCAGCCAACATAAGAGAAATGAACACAAACTTTAAGACGTTATATAGAAATTGAGTCATATATGGTTATATGATGTGCTTTGCAGGAGACACGTTAACCTTCTATACTTTGATTCAAATCTGGGACTAGACAAAACACAGATCACTCCAGCAAATGCATTAACCTCCAGAGTTATCTTACCATTATTATTATTATTCCCTGAGATTTACTGGGCACACAAAGATCTCTGCAGCAGGTGCCTTAACCCCCATAAGATATTTGCAACCAATTAAGAAGAACAGATTTACTGCCATGTTTCTCCTTGCTGCCAATTTCTTTTTCAAACACAAGGAGATGATGGATGGAGCGCTGAAACTTTTCAGATACCCACCTCCAGTCACAGATCTGGGTTGAATCCATCATCGTTCTTTAGCTAACTTCGCCACCCCAGTTCCGAGTCAGCTATATGCAAATCAGTCTTGACCCTGTGCCTCATGGGAACAGTCCAGCCCGAACTGCATAGCCAGGTCTTCCCTGGACTGGAAACCAGCATCCTGGGACCGGTTTCGGAGTAACACCCATCATCAGCCAGGCTAGCTTGAATCCAGTCTCAAAGTGAGCCAGGGACACATGTCTGGGCATACCCTGCCAACTTAGGGCGAACAAAGCAAACACAAGGAGATGATGGACGGAGAGCTGAAACTTTTCAGACAGTCACCCCCAGTCACAGATCTGGGTTGAATCCATCATCGTTCTTTAGCTCACTTCACCACCCCAGTTCAGACCCAGCTACATGCAAATCAGTCTTGACCCTGTACCTCATGGGAACAGTCCAGCCCGAACTGCCAAGCCAGGTCTTCCCTGGACCGGAAACAAGCATCCTGGGACCAGTTTTGGGGTAACAACCCATATCAGCCAGGGTAGCTTGAATCCAGTGGCAAAGTGAGCAAGGGACCCACGTCTGGGCATACCCTGCCAACTTAGGGCGAACAAAGCAAACACAAGGAGATGATGGACAGAGCGCTTAAACTTTTCAGACACTCACCCCCAGTCACAGATCTGGGTTGAATCCATCATCATTCTTTAGCTCACTTCGCCACCTCAGTTCAGACTCAGCTATATGCTAATCAGTCTTGACCCTGTGCCTCATGGGAATAGTCCAGCTCGAACTGCCAAGCCAGGTCTTCCCTGGACCGGAAACAAGCATCCTGGGACCGCTTTTGGAGTAACACCCCGTTTCAGCCAGGCTAGCTTGAATCCAGTGGCAAAGTGAGCAAGGGACCCACGTCTGGGCATACCCTGCCAACTTAGGGCGAACAAAGCAAACACAAGGAGATGATGGACGGAGCGCTGAAACTTTTCAGAAACTTTTCAGATCCCCCGCTGACTCTCAATCAACCCTGGATTCACTGGCTCCGGATCAAAGAAAGAATCGAATTCAAGGCCCTGTGCATCGCTCATAGGACCTTTTGGAAGACGGGCCCAGCCATCAACCATCCTCTGATCTCCCCCTATCAACCGAATAGACAGCTTCGCTCAGCATCTTCCTTCCTAGCCTTAGTGCCAAAGATCAAAAGAAGTAGATGTGGCGGCCGCTCCTTTGCCTATAACTCAGCCAAGCTCTGGAACTCTCTCCCCCTTCATTTGCGGGCAGAGCCCAACCTGCTACCTTTCCGTAAACTGCTAAAAACTCTGCTCTTTAATAAACCTGTCTAGACCCCAATCACCTTCTCGCCCGCGTTTTTGTCTGTAGCGCTAGGACGCCTTAGGGTAGCTACCGCGCTATACAAATCGTCTTTTCATTTCATTTCATTTCAACCCCAGTCACAGATCTGGGTTGAATCCATCATCGTTCTTTAGTGCACTTCGCCACCCCAGTTCAGACCCAACTATATGCAAATCAGTCTTGACCCTGTGCCTCATGGGAACAGTCCAGCCGGAACTGCCAAGCCAGGTCTTCCCTGGACCGGAAACAAGCATCCTGGGACCGGTTTTGGGGTAACACCCTTATCAGCCAGGCTAACTTGAATCCAGTGGCAAAGTGAGCAAGGGACCCACGTCTAGGCATACCCTGCCAACTTAGGGCAAACAAAGTAAACACAAGGAGATGATGGATGGAGCACTGAAACTTTTCAGACACTCACCCCCAGTGGCAGAGTTAAAAGTTAAAAAAAATTTATTAGCTGAGGCCCAGATTTTGCATCAGGGTTGCGCCACTTTTTTGACACAAAGCCGACACAAAATCTAATTTGTTAAATCTTGTAATGTGCTTAAATATACTCATGATAGATGTGCTAGACATATGTGTGAGGTCTTAAGATCTGATGTCACTTCTTGTGATGTCACTTCCTGTGAGGTCACTTCTTGTGAGGTCACTTCCTGTGATACTATGTGCAATGCCATGCGTTGTGACGTCATGTGCTCTGATGTCATGTGCTGTGATTTCACTTGCATACTGCCTAACTTGTTAGTCTACCCACTTATTTCTTTCGGACTTGTGCCCTGTGTGCACCATTGTGTTTTAGGGAATCTGCTTTTACAGGTCGCAGGTCATGTGCCGCTGCATGCTGTTTGTGCCACGGTAAAGAAATGAGCTGAAGGATCAAATTAATTTTTCTAACTAAGATAATGCTGTGAAAATTGCACTGGCTTCCAATTGTGAGTTTCGTCACCTTGTAAATAGGTACGTGCAATCGGCATAGTGTTTTGGTCAGGGGTTTAAACGTGATTTAGAGCAAAACCCAATTTTCATTGTAGGAGTGCACTATAATCACATGCGTAGACTGCAACCACATATAATCTTTTGTCGTGTTAACCTGAGTGTTAGGATCTTGTAATGTAATAACATAAATGTGACGTGTGTAGGTCAAAATATAGAATATATGAAGAATTCTGTAGAAAATCAAATGTAAACAGCAGAGAACACTAACAGAAAGCACTTGTGTTGTGCAACTGAAAATCGTTTATTATTGAATGTGTTTATCAATCGTGTCATTTTATACGTAGATCTTTGTGTGCCCAGTAAATCTCAGGGAATAATAATAATAATAATGGTGAGATAACTCTGGAGGTTAATGCATTTTCTGGAGAGATCCATGTTTTGTCTAGCCCCAGATTTGAATCAAAGTATAGAAGGTTAATGTGTCTCCTGCAAAGCACATCATGTAACATGCAGATGACAGATTTTTATTTCATGTAGATATGTAAGTGGGTTACTACTTTTAACACAGAGGGCCTCATTACGATGACGGTGGGACCGCCACCGACAGCCCGTCGGTGGTGTTCCCACCACCATCGTAAGCATGTTTCTCGGCCGCCATATTACAATGGCGGGCAGATGATTGAAAGACCACCCGCCACGCATTCGACGAGCTCCTTGAGCCCGCCGGTGCGTCAGAGGGAGTTGTATTCCCTACAAAGGTCACGGTGCCTGCCAGGCACTGCCATAGGGATTACAATGTCCCCTTCCTCCCGCCGTTTCATGGCGGTTACCCCGCCATGAAAATGCAGGCAGATAGGGACTTTGGGGGCCTGTAGCGGGCCCTTCTTCCCCCCTTGCCCCCATACATATCCCTGCAACATGTGGCAGGCACTGCAAAGTGCGTGCCACGTAGTGCAGGGATATGTTAAGTGTCCCCTTTTTGTACTGCAGCGTGTGCTGCTGCCAGCAGCATCCGCCGCAATACAAATCATAGGCTTTGCTACCGCCATGGTGGCGGTCACATCCTAATAACTATGGCGGGACCGTCGGCAGCCTGTCGGGCAGTCCCATTTACGAGAGGATGGCGGTCGGACGACAGGCCCCAGAGATTCTTTTGTTACTTGCTGTTCATAAATTGTAATCCTTCTAATATAGCACAGTGAGCTATGAAGAACATGTGGCTCCTACATCTCATAACCCACACTGTCTCATGCACACATCTTGTACATTGATTTGCACACTTCCATGATTTATTGTCAATGTATACTGTTTATGTTATGTAAAGCGTTCTGATGCTCTGCACTGGGATGAATAGCACTATAAAAGAAATAAAATAGTCATAATTAAATTGTTATTTGTGTAAATGCTGTGACAAACCAGCACATCCGACATTCTTACAGTACATGCATATCTCATATACAACTACTGAACAAAGTCAAAAGCATGCCTCTCTGAACTACAAGCTATGTGCTTTTGTTTCCTCACAAGTGTATTTGCATCTAAGTGTGAGGGTCCAGACCAAGCCCAGCCAGGATCATATTGAAACAAAAAGAGGCCTGATGGCCCCTTATCTTCAGTTTTCATCTTTGGCCAAGTGGAAGTTGAAAATAAAAAAAGCCCCCTCCCTGCCAGTACGTTGCTGCTGAGAATGGAAAGCAGATGTGGACAAGCAGGTGCTGCTAATCTTGTCCCAGTGTCTGAATCGTTCACCGGGAATGGTACAGCATATTTCAGTGGGGTCCAACTTCTTGTCAGGGTGGACGGCATCTACCCTGTGAAAATAGTGGGTGGACGCTGTCGACCTGCGTGTACCCCGACTTGTGCCCTGGGTGCACACTTCTGATGACAGCTGCCTTAAGTGTCTAGTTTCCCTATGGACGGGGAGGCAGGGGATTCAGAATGTGGCAGATTTTTACTGCTTCCAACTGGCCTGCAGGACAGGCAGGCCTTTGTTAAGGACTTGAGTCAATTCTTTTTTTTTTACGAAGTTTTATATAGCGCGAATTTGACCCAAAGGTATCGGGTATCAGAGCGCTTTACAAAGCACCAGTTGCGTTACATGAGGACACATTCATTTTTTTGTTAGGCAAGGGGAGATTACGTGATTTGTCCAGAATCACAGGATGTTCAGCGTCATTGCTGAGACTCGAACCCGGTTCCCCAGATTTGAGGTTGACCGCCCTAGCCGTTAGGCCAACTCCTCTTCCCTAATTCTTCAGTAGTCTTTCATTTAAACAAGCATTGGCAAAGCAAGTAGCTCTCACCAAACTCTGGCCAGAGCTATTTGCTTTGCAATGCTTGTTTGGAATACTTATGGCTCAAAACATTCAAATATGGCCTCCCATGTGTGCACTTGCACGCACATGCAAATGCGGCCAGCCTGGGATTATTTCATTAAGTATAACACAACATCCCAAGATGGCTGCCTAGATGTCCGCATGCAAGTAACTCCTGTGGCGATCAAGGAACTATTTTTTATACTTTAAAAAAAATGCATTTCTAAAAGTTTATCTGTGTGGATGTATGTATGCAGATGCACAAGTAGCAATTTTGAATATTTTTTCCAAATAGATCAAAAATCGATTCAAAGATGTGTAGTTCTCACTAATCCGTAGGACCTGTGCGTTTGTGTCAAAATAAACTTTGGGTCTTGGCCTAGAGACCAGCTAGCTTACAGTGACACCATAAACCCCCCTAACCCAAACAGGAGGCGAATAGTTTCTAGCAACCGCAGAACATGACAACCCTGACCCCTCAGAGATCGTGGCAACAGATCTAGAAACCTTTCACTCAGTCACTCGTGCACTCTTGTTCTCAGAGAAATATACAGAGAATACACAATGGGACGTTTTCAATATATTTATTGAACCAATGTTACTCTTGTATAGAATACATGTGCTACGATAATCAGGAGACAGAAGCAAATAAAAGTGATTACAAGCACCAAAAGAGTAAATAGCAGATATAGTTCCACCATGCTGCTAAAATAGTGTATATATATATGCAGGCATATTAAGCAAAGTGGTAATCAGACGTACTCCTAATATGCAACCCCTACTCTATGCGTGTCTAGAGTGTATGTAGGTATATTACCAAGAATCCCCCCACCAGATGATCCAAGCCCATTTCCTGGAGGGTAAGAATGTAGGACCCTTGCCTTGGTCACGAACTGGACACCCCTCACAGAGAAGTTAATCAATTGCTTGCCGAAGTGTCAGCATGCAGAGACCCCTCGCCATTAGCTGAAGTGTCTCCTCTACTAACCCCCGGAATTTATTTGAATAAAAAGCATCCTTGCCATGTATATGCAGATTAGTGTTGTTATGGGTATGCAGACAGCCCTGTCGCCCCGTGGATGAAGATAGAAGGACATTTGCACAACGTGCGCATAGGCCTTGTACTTAGTGTTTGAGGCATCATGATAATGTTGCGCAAAGCAAGATGTTTCAGAGAAACCTGTCCAACATTGTCACACACGCAAATATGTGCAAAAGGTCACTGTAAAATGTTATTGTGCAGAAAGAGGACAATGTAAGAAAATGTGCAGCGTTTCTACATTGGCCTAACCTGAGCACATTACAAAGATGGCTACTAGTGAGTATACCTCTGTGGTCATACGCGGCAGACATATATTAATAATTTATTTTGTTATGCTTAATTTATAATTTATTGTTTCACGATTTTTGAGTGTCAAATTAAGAATGAAAGTATACCAGGAATACTTCGCAGAGAGGAGAGAACATCTCTCTCATAGTGTGCAGTTGCCTGACTCACATCAATAATTAAATTAAGCAGGAAGGTAAATAGAAGCAATGGACGAGCAGGGTAGGGAAAGTTGTGGCCCAGTAGCAGTATGCTGCTTCGAACACTCACAAAAGCAATTAAAAAGCACACAAAGACCCAGGAGAGGGAGAGTAAGTGAACAGTGGACCAGTAGAGGGGTGGTGGGAAGAATGAAGAGAGTAAGGGATGGGGATTTGACAGGGAACTAGCAGGCGGGGCGTAAACAAGAAAGTCATACATTCCCATGGATTGCTAAAAGCACAATGAAAAACTGGGGGCTTGATTCACAAAGTTAAACGGAGACGAAAGTCTAACTTTACAACTTTCGGTATTCACAAAGGGCATTTACGAGTAGTAAAGTTAGACTTTTGTCTCCCTCCCTTCCGGATCGGGAGGGAGCAGGTAACTGTGCTCCCAGCATTGCTCCTCCCTGCTCTGACCCCTGGCCTCCTCCGTTCTCTCGTCCCTGGAATGCTCAAAGCAGATGGTAAATGTCAAAGGTTAAATGCGTCGTATAAGGCCCTGAATTGGTTCTTTTCCCATGTGTCAATCCCAGTATTCCAGGTCTGTCGCCATATTATTCCCAATTATCGAGTCAATAACTTGTAATGCTGGTGTTCTGAACATACTATGCGTTTGTGGGAAGCAAAGCAAGCCAAGAAGTAGATTGTGTAACGTATCATGACATGGCATAATGCAATATGACATGACGTATTATAATATAACGTGGCATTGGTAATATATACTTAGCATCACTTCAAGTCTGTCGCAGCTTTTGGTGCTGAGGGCAGCTATTTCCGGTGAAAGCGAAATATGTGTATTAAGCGCCCCATGTAAGAGTCCTGAAATGTAATTCTTTATTCGCTTCCCTTCCCTGGGCACAGATGCGATCCGTAGCCCTATAGGGCTGCCAACATACCTCATAAATCTCTATCGAGAGTGTCTATTTATGTCTCTTTTTCTTTCTTCTTGCAAGCGAAGTTTGGTCAAGTCGCCACTTTTGCTACGTGCAAAGCTTTCGTCAATAAGCACGTGGCCTAATTAGAAAGGTTTTATTGATCGCCGCGTGACCTGCTCCCAACCTCGGTAGAGATGCTGAGATTGGAATTGCTTAACTCTCACCATCTCGTTACAGAAGTTATTTTCTAATTATCCACCTCAGTGGTTTGCAAGCTACTTGGCTAGTGACCAAAGCAAACAAAGGAAATTAGTCTGTTCTCCATTAATGAAAATATATTCGCAAATATTTTCGCGGTAAATGTTTTAAATGTGTTTTTCTGCTGAGTAATTTTTCATTTACTATTTTTGGTCCTTGATGAGCTGATTTTCCTTCCCCATTGCATTGTTTTTGTTTTCGAGATGTTCCTGCTCACCTCTGCTATCAAAGATAGTCTGAACTATGTATGTTTACTGTGCGAAATCTTTGCAGTGTACTGTCATTTGTTTAGTTACTGCGCTGTGCGGAGCATTCTGTGCATGCAAATAACACTACATTATTTATTGCTTGTTTACTCCCTAGAGCTCACAAGTTGACGCTTTCCTATGAACTATTGGCTTGTTTTTTTGCCCAAGGAAAGGGTACAAAAATACACCTTTGAATAAAAAAAATGATAAGTATATGATTTCATGCAAATAATGGTTTTATAGCATGCGGGAAAGTATAATCTCTCCATTTACTTATTTTCACATTGTATGCGAGCTCTGAGACGCCCCGCAGTGTGTAGGTCGAGCTACATTTCCAAAGAAAAAGAAGAAAATCTAGCAACACATCTGATTGCCTTTTGTAAGAGAACTTTGGCTCTAAATCCACACTGCATCCTGCGCCTGCCCTCTGTTTGTTTACTTCTGTGTAAAGAAGAAACAAGAAGGTCTAAACCAATGCCAACAAACAGATTTTCAGTTTTTTTCATCTCAAAATCAGTTCTACAGAAACTAATGGAAAGGAAATTCAGTAACTTCAGTTCTACTGCATACTTTTGTTGCAAAATTATATACCACTTATTTTTACACTATACTACGAGTAGAGACGGGGAAGGCTTCTTGAGTTTGCCCTATTTCTCCAGAGCAACACAAAACTAACCATTGCAGTTCAGGAATTAGCCTCTTACAAGCTGCCCTATTGGCAACACTCCCTGTGTCAAGAATTTGTGTGGTGGCCTTTCAGTGTGTAGCTAGATGGTGAGTGGAAAAGGTAAAATGAGAAATGTATGGGACTAGGTGCAGTGAGTTCTCCTTGAGAGCAAAGCATAGGGCCGGGCTGAAGGGCAGGTCCTTCACCCAGCAACTGATTTTACTGGCTGAAGGTCTTCACAGTGCATCCTGGAGGCATTCCAGTGGGCACAGGGCATGGCCAAAGGTCAGACCTTTCTCACAGATACTGTGGCTTACAGCGCAAGGCCAAGTTCAGCATATTCTAGGCATGCAGAAGCCAGGTGAAAAAAACTTGAAAAAAAACTTGGTACAGTATGTTATGCCCTGTGCAATTTTGCCACCCACACATTAGGGCTACCGTATTCACAGGGGAAAGTGTGGGGACGTTGGTGGGAAGAACATTTCCATTTGTCTGAAGTTCTGGAGTGTTCTGTCACAGAAAAGTGAAGAATTGCGATTTCGTTTTTTCCCATACTTTGAGATTTCCAGGGGGTTTTGGGTAATAAAACACACCCATGCCACATCACCGTGGATTTTTATGTTTTCATAAATATCTGGGGGTGGTGGGCTTGCCAGGGTGCTCCCCAGCCCTGCGCCAATCTACTGCAGATATTACCCATGGAATCTCTCAAACCAAAAACATTCTCTGGTGTTCTGTATGTGGATCCCTGCTCAAACCCATCCATGTCTAATAACTCCCCATTCAAAAGGCCCAGGAGAACACAGATTTGGGTCAAACCTTGAGAAGGATATGTTTCTGCGTGAAATAGACTGAAGGAAACTACCATGTGTTCAATAAAGCAAATTGAAAAATGTACAAATGTCTTGTTCAACATCAGTCCATCAGGGTGAGGTGCAATGGAGAACATGCCCAAGCCCCCCGTCCCTGGCTGAGTGCAAATCACGGCGCTCAGACCAATCACAATGCTTCATTGCAGCATTGTGATTGGTCAGGGGAGCCTGGCTGTGCTTCCTGTTCCTGAAGTCCGACGCAGGAGAGCAGGAGCAGAGATGCGGGACCCGGTGGCAAAGTTTCAGCACCCTTCGCATCCTCCGTAAGACCTTCAAATGGATCCCCCCCGAGGCAAGGAAGACAGTCACCCACGCACTCATTACCAGCAGGCTGGACTACGGAAAGGCACTCTGCACCGGCATCAACAAGTCTCTACTCCGCAAGCTCCAGACAATACAGAACACCGCTGCCATACTCGTCCTCGGGGTCCCTCTACACGAACACATCAGCCAACACCTACGCAAGCTCCACTGGCTCCCCGTCGAGAAAAGAGTCACCTTCAAGATACTCACCTACGCCTACAAATGCCTACACAACACCGGACCCCAATACCTCAATGACAGAATCACGCTCCACGTACCCAAACGAAACCTCTGCTCCACCAACCTCCTCCTCGCCGAAACCCAGCGCATCCGCAGAGCCAGTGCAGGGGGGAGATCCTTCTCCTACATCGCGGCCAAGACCTGGAACGAGCTCCCCACCAACATCAGACGTGGCCCATCCCTGAACACCTTCAGGAAGGCTCTGAAGACCTGGCTCTTCGACTGAAACGGAACTGCTGACCACCCCCTCCTCTCCCCCCCCCGCGCCTTGAGACCCTCACAGGTGAGTAGTGCGCTTATAAATCCCCTGATTGATGAAAGGTTAGTGTTTTTTTTTTTTTTACATTGCGACCCACGCCTTGTTGTGCCGCATCCATGCCACGGCCAGCACCAGCCATGCTGCCAATCCCTGAGCTTGCTTATGTGCACAGTCTTGGTTTTTGTATTAAAACCTCACACAACACTTCGTTCACTGGAGCCTTAATTTATAGGCCTCCAGGTCTGGCTACTTTGTTTATTAATTCCCTCTGCAGCGCTTTTGCTGCTCACTGTACTCACTAATCCAGCTTCATGGTCCTTGGAGACTTCAACCTCTATGTTGACATGGTGGCTGATTCTCAGGCTCAAGCTCTCATAGGCACTTTTTCAGCGCTTAACAAAATTAGTTCATCATGATACACATGAGGCTGGTCATACACTTGATTTAGTTGCAAGAGATAATTTGTCATTGCGTATTCAACTACCAATTCTTCTGGTATGGACCGACCGTTCTGTTATATTTGTGTGTTTGGCAGATTCCAAGTTCTGCAAACTTCCTCCCCTCTTATCCCTAGTACCATTTAAAAAATGGGGTCAGATCGTGGAACATTAGCTAGATTCCACTCTGTCTAACTTGGTCCCTGTGCTAACAGGTGACATTGAGGTAGACATAAACTCTGTTAATAAGTGGTTTCAGAATGGTTAAATTAACACCAGAAGCCCACGTGAGTTAAGGAATGCTACCTCTTGGGTCTTGCCACTTCTAGCTGAGAAAAAAAGAAAGTGTAAAACCTTGAATGCAAGTGGCACAACAATGATCTGCCCATAGATGAAAAAAATTATTATTAGCAAGCTTTAAAAGGTTATCAGAAATCCATTAAATCGGCTTAATCTGACTTCTTTGCCTTACAACTTGACTCAGTTGGCAATAAGCCACATTTTCTACAGCCGAAAGCCTACAATTCAGCTATTGCTCCCTCAGTCAAACTATGCAATGGTCACTCAGATTTCTTTGAGAATAAAATAATAAAAGTACAAGCGGAATCTATCCCTATCACCTAAGACACTTTTTCTAAAGCTGTCCCTTGATCCTTGATATCCTCATCCAACTCCTCATTTCATAGGTTTGAATGTATCAGTCTTCTGCAATCTAAACTTGCTATAATTAGTTGTTAATCAGGTTCCCCGTTGGATCCCTGCCCTCTGAGTGTTTTGAATAAATTGATCTATGCCATTCACCCTGTGATAAATACATTTTTCAGCACCTCATTAGAATCATCCTCTGTTCCAGTTATTTGGAAAAAACAAAGGTAATGCGCCTCTTGAAAAAGCCTTCTGCCTATCCAGAAATTCTGTCAAATTATCGTCCCATTTCTTTGCTTCCCGCTTTTGCTAAGATCTTAGAAAAACTGGTTAATGTCCAATTATGTGACTACCTAGAATGAGCAGGAGTTCGGCACGCTTCACAATCAGACTGTAGGCCTCTTCACAGTACAGAATCAGCTTTGCTGAAAGTTTCTGTTTATCACTCTTGATAAAAGAAAGAGAGCAGCCCTGATCCTTCTTGATTTGTCAGCAGCTTTCAACACCATTTCTCTTCAGGCAATGAATGACTCAATTGTGGTGTTTCCCAGGGGCCATTACTGAGTCCTACCCTTTTGACACTGATTGAATCTTTTGGTATTAAGGAAATGTCATGTTTTATTTTCTCAATAGACAGCACGGCTAACACTCCAGCTGCTTCTTTTAAAATGTGTCTAACAAACGTTGTTGAGTGGATGCATATTAGCTTGCTTAAATTTAACTCTGATAAAACAGGGATCTTAATTTTTGATTAAAAAATAATTTCCTCAACTTTTCAGGCTCTGATTGGTGGCCTGAAGACTTTCCTACTCCACCTTCTCTTGTATCCACTGCTAGAAATTCAATTTTCAATTTCAACAATGAGCTGTCTTTTCATCCCCAAGTGTTGGCAGTTACTGGCTCATAAAACACAACCAATGGCAGTAATGACACTAATATACGGTCCCTGTGGATGTCCACCTAGAATCAATGATAAAATGTGCTGCAACCCTTAGGGCCCAACTGCCAAGAGACCCTCTTTATAACTCCAAGACAAACACACTTCAAAGGGGGGCACGAAAAGTTTTTAGAATGTCAAAATATTTTTCGCACAAATCAACCATCAGAAAAAGTGAATCCAAATCCAATCTTCATTCAGTCAATTCAGAATACTTGAATCAATCTCTGTTATTCACAAAGTTTTGATTATTCATAGAGAGATTCTCAGCCCAGGCCAGCACGTTTCATCCAACAAACTGGACTTCATCAGGGTTGCGATAAACATGCAAAAACACCTAATGAGTTCAATACATTTAAAAACTCTTAATACTAAAATACCACCCATAACAGCTTGGCTCTTATCATATACAAAAAAACATGGACTGAATTTCCAATGTGCAAATACATATCAAATCACAATTTCTACAACAATATAAAAATTCAATTCTATTAGCAATAACAATTTATTGAATCAGTATTTGTTATAAACCTCCACCCCATTATTTCATTTATCCTCACATGAAGACAGTTTTAGTTATAAGCATCGACCCCATTGTTCCATAAATCATCGCATGGAGACAGAGGACTTCACATACACAAATGCTTTTTAAAATTCCATAGTTATATATACATGTATCATTGCATCATTGCAATTTTCACTAGAAAACAATTCATTTATAAAAACTCATCAAATGTCTAACAATTACTTAGACCAAAATATCCCCAATATTGCAACAAGTGTTCTTTATATATAAGGCTCCCTGTTTTCTGTTTGTACTGATTTTTACAGATAAATACAGACAGAAAACCATTTATTTTCTTGTCTGTCTTTATTTTTAAATGTGGATAAAAACAGAAATTGGGTGTTTTTTTGAGTGATTCTAAATACACTTTGCCATGAATGCCAGGCCAATAACTGTGTGGATTGATAGGTAAGGGGGTTAAAAAAAAGGAATGTTAGTAAAGAAGCTTAAACAGCAGTAGATATGCACAAGGCTGATACTGAAATGTGCATATTTTCATATAAGTGCATTGATTTATCTTCTGCGGGTGTTCATATCACTGAAACCTGGCAGGCATTCAAGCATGACAGCATAGTTATTGGTTAAATAAATGTGAAAATATACCATTTTCAGCTTTATTTTTTCACAAAGCCCATAATACCGATGGATAAATACAGATAAAGTTGACAAAAAATAATTACGGATAAATAGAGAAGGAAATGTCCAAAAAATAAATACCATAAAAACATGAGCCCTAATTATATATCCACCATATTCTATTAAATGTAAATAACGAGCAACAAATAACAACCTTACATCTATCACCTTATAGTTCAAGTAAACACTAAAAAAGTTCTGATACTACTTACATCCTAATAGTAATGAATGGATAACAATCCTTAATCTCACAGTTTTGAAGGGTTCATATCACCTGCATTATATTTGCTCTAAAACAGATGTACATGTATATTAGCAAAAAAAATATAAGATAAAAAAAAAAAATGTCCTAAACCTATTGAACACAACAATCAACACAACCTTCACAAAATGTCATACCATAGCATTTATACCCCATCCTAAAATTCAGCACCATACTTTATACCATATCCTCATATTCAACTCACAACACACTCTCCAATACCACAGTCCAATCCTAATCCACTCAACAAAATTCCCATACAATCTATCAAATCATTTAAATCAATCCTCCAGACAACAAACAAACTTTCTCCATACAAATACCACATCCCGTGCATCACCTGCCGTTCTGTATCACACCAATTAGACCAGAAGCAACCACAGCTGCAATGATAACCATTCCATATCTAATAAAACCCTCCGTACAGGACATATCAACCCCATAGAAACTGACACCACCACTTGTAAAACATATAGTGGCAACATCTTAAAGTAGCCAAATATTATAAGTAGCATAATGCTACAAGCCAGCATTATAACAAAAATCTTACTATATAAAATAAGAAAAACAAAGTCTACAACAAGACCACTTTCATTCTCCCAAAACCTTCAGTCGATAACTCCTTAGTGCAGAAAATATCTACAGGCACACACAGCTTACATGCCCATATACCAGTCATTCAGCTCAATGGAACAAATATTATCCACTTCCTAAAAACTCACCCTCAGTACGAAACAAATCAACTCAGATCCACGGCCCTTTCAAAAAACGTGCCATTCTGTGACACGCAAATTCACCAAAAGTGGCCACATTGATCAATTCCGTCATTTAATTCACCTCGCATCGAATCAAAACCTCTCATACATTCAACACCACATCGACACCTATCACTACTAGAGCCTTCATTATGTATCCAATAAAATCCCTCGTAAGGGAAATGCCGGCCGGCATTGATACTTACAACCCTCTGAGCATAATGCAGCGCCATCTTAGAGTAGTCAATGCTATTGTTCTTGTAACAATACGGCCCACCACCATGGACATATTCCCTCTTAAAAAGCCTCATATGTTTATATTTTTAATATCACAGAAGAGGGATATGAACTCAAACAATTTCCTCATTTAAATCAGTCCATCGATCAACTTGGATTTGTAGAGTGTGGTTAATCACCCGTGAGGGAATCCAGGAGCTGGGTTTTTGCTGGAATCAGTTGAAGAGCCAGGTCTTGAGTCCTTTTCTGAATTCATGGAGAGAGGATGATGTTCGGAGGTGCAGGAGGATGTCGTTCCATGACTTGGCGGCGAGATAGGAGAAGGAGTGTCCTCCAATGTTGCTTTGGCGAATGCAAGCCGTGTGAGCAAGGGTGGCGGAGCGCAGGTGTCTGGAGCTTTGGTGTAAGTTCAGGCAGAGGTGATGTACTGTGGTCCTTGGTCATGTAGGGCCTTGTAGTTTCAACATCGTAAATTGGCATCTTTTCTGGATGGGTAGCCAGTGGAGGTTCCTGAGCTGGGGGGTGATGTGGGTCAGTTTGCGGAGGTCGAGGATTAGTCTAGCAGCTGAGTGAAGAATCATCTGGAGTCTCTTCAGGATTTGGGTGGTGAGTCCAGCATAGAGCGTATTGCTGCAGTCCAGCCGTTGGGAATGTGACAGATCTCCTGGTGTTGACGGGGAGCCATCTGAAGATCTTTCAGAGCATGCGGAGGGTGTGAAGCAGGCGGAGGCAACTGCATTGATCTGGCGTTTCATGGTGAATTTACTGTCCAGGATGATGCAGAGGTTGGGGGCGTGGTCTCTCGGTGTGAGTGTGGGTCCGAGTTCGGAGGGCCACCAGGTGTTGTTCCACAGGGAGGTGTTGTTCCCAAAAACCAGCACTTTCGTCTTGTCCGTGTTGAACTTCAGGCAGTTGGTCTTTATCCAGTCAGCGACGCTCGTCATGCAGTTATGGAAGTTGGTCCTGGTGGTGGTGGGGTCTTCTGAGAGTGAGCAGATGAGCTGGGTGTCATCTGCATAGGATATGATGTTGAAGCTGTGGGTTCTGACGATGTCGGTCAGGGGCGTCATACATGTTGAACAGGGTGGGCTAAAGGATGAGCCTTGAGGGACACTGCAGATGATGCTCTTGGGTTCCACAGTGAAGGGTGGTAGGCAGCTCTCTTAGGTCCGTCCTGTGAGGAATGGTGTGATCCTGATGTGGCGGAGTCTTTTGATGAGGGTGTGGTGGGATACGGTGTTGAACGCTGTTAAGAGGTTGAGGAGTACCAGGGCGGTTTCAATGCGGTGAGCAGATGATTATGGGTGGCGTAAGTTGGCTTGAGGAGGCTGTAGAGGTCAGTGGTTTGGGGTTCGAAGTTGCTGTAGATGTATGATATCTTGTTATGGAAGTAGTCAGCCGGGGTGTTGCAGAATTCTTCGGAGTAGGAGATAGTGTTCTTGGTGGCTGAAGGACAGGAGAACTCTCGATGATGTTGAAAAGTCCCTTGCTGTGTGTGGAGCTGGCTTCAATGCGATCTGCCAGGGCGCAACTTTTTGTGTCTTTCAGGTGTTGATGTTATTTGTTGAGGCCTGACTTGAAGGGGGCTTGGTCTGTGAGATCTTTGCTGATACTCCATTGTCTTACAAGGTGTTTGCAGTAGTTTTTCATGGTCCTGAGTTTTGGTGTATAGTAGCTGGCTTGTTTGATGGATCTCTTGGTCTTGACAGGCATGATAGGGGCGACTCTGTTTGCATAGAGGAATCCACTCACATCTAATCAAAACCCCTCATACATTCAGCACCACACCAACACCTATTACTACTAGAGCCTTTGCTATGTATCCAATTAAACACCTCATATGGGAAATGCTGGCCCACATTGAAACTGACACAACCCTCTGATCGTAAAGAGGCGCCATCTTAAAGTAGCCAATGCTATCACTCTCATAATGATATGATAATTGTCAATTGCCAATGAGTAGTCAGGGAGGGTTCCCAGGGGAGGGGTGGGAGGGTAGGGGACTGGGGCACGTGTGTAGGTGGGGAGCAATGGAAAAAAAAACCTCATAATAGTGACCTCATATGATTTAACATCTTCTCGTAGATGCAGCAAGGGGAGGGCACAGGAGAGTGATGGAGGATAGATCTAGCCCCAGGGGAGGTTTATGCCTGGAGGCGCTATGTTGGAACGTGAATGGACTAAGAGTTAAGAGAAGGCAGCGGCTGGTCATGCAATACCTTAAAGATAGTCCTGCCAGGATCCTCTTGCTTCAAGAGACACATTTGTTACAGTCTGAATGTAAGGCATTGTTTGGTAAGCAAAGATGGGTTGCCAAGATTGTAGCTTCTGATCAACAATGCTGCTCGTAGGGGGTGGCCATAATCCTTCAGGTAAATTCTGGAGTAGACCTGATCAAGTCGCAGGTGGATGACAGAGGACGTTGGGTTATAGCTGAGGTCAAGTGTCAGGGTGCTAAATATACTCTAGTCAGCTATTATGGTCCCAATGAGGACGATATCTATCCACTAAATAATCTCTGCCTTGCTTTGGCAGACTTTGAGGCTCCCCTGATATTAGGTGGAGATTTTAATGTTCTTCTAAATAACAAATTAGATAGATCTTCCCTAGAACGCAGATAGCGGCACCACGGGTTAAAGCTCATCTAGTTGCAATACTAAAAAATCTTAATCTTTGTGACGTTTGGCGGAAAAAAAGGGCGATGCTAGGGAGTATTCCTTTTATAGAAAACAAAATGGTCATTACTCGTGAATTGATTACATCTTCATAGAACTTCCGGAATTGGGTAATGTTAGGCAAATTGAATATCTCCCTATTCATCTCTCAGATCATGGGGCCATAGCTTTTAATCTGGTACTTCCTTCAGAGCCCACCGTAAGGAGATGGACCCTGAATAGGAGACTTCTCCTTCAACCTTTTTTTCCTGGTCTAATAAAGAGGGAAACAGCTATCTTTTTCCAGCAGAATTTGAATTCAGTCCCTTTATATATAGTGTGGGATGCCTTTAAGGCTTGGCTGAGAGGGACGCTGAAGGGCATAGCCACAGGTTGGGCCAGATCCGAAAAAAGAGAGATGGATGACCTGGAAGGGCAGTTGGCAGAAGCTGAGGAAGCTTTAAAGTCTGAACTGGTCCATATTACGGAGAAGGAAAGTCTTCTAGGGAGGGTCGAAGATCTCCAGTTGAAATTTAGACTTAAAACGGAAGAGATTATGCTCCAGAAGTGGGAAGCAAGTAAAATGAGGATTTTGATCAAGGTGAGAACTGTGGTAAACTTCTCGCTATGAAGAGTAGAGTAGACAGGTCAACTAGTTACATCAGTAAGATCAAAGTGGGTAACCAGGTTATGGAGGACAAAGGTAATATTGAACAGGCCTTCATGGAATTTTTCAAGATTTATATCATGAGATCTATCGGCTGACAAGGAGGTCATAGACTGTTGGCTTACTGGGAAACATCTTCCTAAGCTGTACCTGGACAGTCAAAAAACACTAAACCAAGATATAACAGGGAGCGAGTTACTTGATATCTTAAATAAAGTAAAGAAAAGGAAAGCTGCTGGACCCGATGCGATTCCGTCGGAGGTCTATGTCTTAATGTCTGAGGAAATTATTCCGGTCTGGCTGAAATTGTTTAATGAAATTCTTAGAGGCTCCTCCCCCTTACCGGATTCTTGGAGAGATGCTGTCATTACACTGATATTGAAACCAGGGAAGGACCCTACTCAGTGTCAATCTTACAGGCCGATATCCCTGCTAAACTGTGATTATAAGATCTTTGCAGGGATTTTGAATGCTCGGCTTTGCAAGATCGTGGGTTCGATAGTTCATGAAGATCAGAAGGGATTCCTTCCGGGTAATGTAAATTACTAAAAATGGTACCAGTTCCTAGGAGAAAGAGAGAGACCAGCAGCCCGTTATGGTTGCAATTCAGGGTGGGATGTCTCCAAAGACAAGGAATGAGTGTGTCAGAGTGGGGAGTGGTACTCCTGTGTATGTTGTGCCCTCACACACCCTTGCGAGTGTAAAGCATCATCATTGGGCACTGCTCCTCGTGGGGGTGGCGCTGCAGTCCCTCACGGGCCCTCCAGGAGGGCACTCTAGTGGAGATCTTTTAGGAGTTGCCGCAGTTGTGCGTGTGGGTGTGTGGGCCAAGTGGTGAGTGAAAGTGAAGATAAAATAACCCGTTGGTACCCTAATGAATTTATTAAAGGGTCCTCAGGGTTAGGCTAAAATTTGAACGGGAATGGAGATGCACTATATGCTGATAGAGAGGGGAAAAAAAGGTAGAATCCCACTTCTCTCAACCCGTGTGACAGTGTTGTTGTGGTGTTAAAAGTGAAAGGTCGACATGTTTCGCGCTGCTATTTGGTCCCTAATGGATCCCGGAGCGCTTCATAAGGACCGTGAATACAGGTAGAGAAAGGGAGGAATCAGGGAAAAAGGCACCCTATATTCCTACCGTACCTTCGTTGAGGAGGAATAAAGTATGTTAGAGTCACGTTTTATCCGTGTACTCTGGTTCAAACCCTTCCCGAGGTGGAATAGGGCTTCTTCGGTGGATAGCGGTCTGGTGAAGGAAGAAGAGTATTCACCCTCCAACCGAATCCTTGAGACCTAACAGCCTGCCCAGTCCGCCGGGAAGGGTTTGAACCAGAGTACACGGATAAAACGTGACTCTAACATACTTTATTCCTCCTCAACGAAGGTACGGTAGGAATATAGGGTGCCTTTTTCCCTGATTCCTCCCTTTCTCTACCTGTATTCATGGTCCTGATGAAGCGCTCCGGGATCCATTAGGGACCAAATAGCAGCGCGAAACATGTCGACCTTTCACTTTTAACACCACAACAACACTGTCACACGGGTTGAGAGAGTGGGATTCTACCTTTTTCCCCTCTCTATCAGCATATAGTGCATCTCCATTCACGTTCAGTTTAGCCTAACCCTGAGGACCCTTTAATAAATTCATTAGGGTACCAACGGGTTATTTTATCTTCACTTTCACTCACCACTTGGCCCACACCCACACGCACAACTGCGGCAACTCCTAAAGATCTACACTAGAGTGCCCTCCTGGAGAGCCCGTGAGGACTGCAGCGCACCCCACGAGGCAGTGCTAATGATGATGCTTACACTCTCAGGGTGTGTGAGGCACAACATACCAGGAGTACCACTCCCCAATCTGACACACTCATTCCTTGTCTTTGGAGACATCCCACCCTGAATTGCAACCATAACGGGCTGCTGGTCTCTCTTTCTCCTAGGAACTGGTACCATTTTAGTAATTTACATTACCTTTAGGAGCATTGGTACAGGACCTATTTTCAATTAGCTCCTTGTCCCTCCTTCTTCAGAATTGTGGTTACATTCCTTCCGGGTAGGCAGATGCTGGATTTGGTGCACACCTTAATTGGCGTGGTTGACTTGGCAACTGCACAGAGCGCCCCCCTCTCAATCATTTCTGTCGACGCAGCAAAAGCCTTTGATCGAGTCAATTGGCACTACTTGAATAGGGCCTTGAAGGCTTTTGGCTTCGGCGATATTTTTAGGGGTGTTCTCAGGAAAATCTATAAAGCTCCCTGGGCGCAGATCTTGGTTAATGGCTGCCTCACTGCAGCGATCTCAATAGAGCATGGTACTAGGCAGGGGTGCCCACTGTCTCCTATTCTTTTTGATCTGTATATTGAGCCTCTGGCACAGAGCTTAAGGCAGAACGAAAAGATCTCTCCTTTTGCTGTAAATGGGTTTACGAGGAAATTAGCATTATATGCTGACGATCTGATCTTATTATCATCAAATGTCAATGCTGCCCTAGCTGAGTTACTTGAGGAAGTGGAGACTTTTGGGAGGTTATCTGGCTATGAAGTTAACAACGATAAAACTGAGATCATGGCCTGGAACATCGCAGGTCAAGAAGTGAGGCTATCCAAGGAACTAAGATACCTTGGAGTAATATTAACTCAAGATCTTAGAGATCTTCCTAAAATTAATCTGGAGAGAGTGTCAAAGGAGGTGGATGTTTTATTGAAAAGGTGGCAGAATATCCCGCTATCCCTTTATGGCCGGGTTAACCTGGTTAAAATGTGTGTCCTCCGCAAATATGCTTACCTTTTTAACAACATCCCCCTGGAGTTTAATAAAGCTGAGCTACTTAAAATACAGGGCAAGATCTCCTCATTTATTTGGGCAGGCAAAGGGATCAGGTTATCCTGGAAGAAACTAAGGCGTAAACTCCCACAGGGGGGTATGAGTCTACCGGATTTTCAGTTGTACTGTTGGGCGTATCAATTAAAAAATTGCAGGATGCTACTTCTTAGCCCAGACACTTCTCTGATTGGTAGTATGTTTACAGCTATGTTGAAGGATGTAGGGGAGGTAGGATTTATGTATAAGTTTGGTGCCCCCAAATTCTACAAAAAGGTTCGGCTGAAGATACTGTTTGCGGCGGCCAAATTATGGTCGGACTGTCGGGCCTGTTTGGGATTGTCCTATTATAGTGAATGGGCTCCAGTTTGGGACTCCCCAGGGACTCCAGAGTGCTTTCTGGATGCACTGGCTCTACCTTTAAAGGGTGCGGGTGTTACTTTCTGGTAATATGTAGTGGCTGGCAATGATTGTTTCTCCTGGGATTTCTGGAGCAATCTCACTAACGGAGCTCTCTCCAGATTTAAGTTATACCAAATTTCATCTTGGTGTAAGAGCCAACTCTGGCCATCATCAGAGGAAAACCCCATGGAAGATGAGTTACAAGACCTGACTCCAAAAAAGAAGGAAGTAGCACTCTGGTATAATCACCTTCTGGCTGCAGCAGATAGGAAACTGGAGCATCCACACCTAATCTGGGAGAAGAGCTTGCCGAGCGTGGAGCTGAAAAATCTTTGGCAAGTATCTGTAGACACACTTTACCAGGTGATTTAATCTGCTTCACTAAGAAGAAACCACTTCTTTACGCTTTACAGGATATATTGGTCCCCCTCAAACTTTCAAAAATAAAGGGCTGCAGAGAAGCAAGATGTATGAGATGTGGTGCCCAGAAGGCGGACGATATCCATGTGTTTGCATCCTGTCCATTGATTCAAGAATTCTGGGGCAAAGTGGGTAAGACTCTGACCGATGCTCTGGGCATTGAGGTTGAGGTAAGCCCCACTCTTATTTTGTTTGGTACTTTGTTGACGCCTGAAGGGGCGCTGGGTTGCACAGGGGTACAGAATAAATTGGTGTTTTATTTGGTCCTCCTGGCTAGGAGGGAGATCTGCAAGTTATGGCGTCAGGTGGCTCCCCCAACAAAGAGAGCTTGGTGGAACTCAGTGAGATATTACAGAGACCTAGATCAGAAAGTCAATGTATATAGAGAGAGAACAGAACTAGGGCTATTTTGGAATTTGTTAGATCATTTAGATCCTGATTAAGCTATTCTACATGGTTCGATAATTAAACCTCTTGGTCAGCTCACAATGTGTACTGCGGGTGGTTCTCGTAAGACCATTAGCTGAGTTTGGAACCCCAAGTTATAAGCAACAGGGGTGGATCAGGCCGAGAGGTTGCTATAGCTACGGAGGTCATATGAGGACAAAAATAAATAAATAAATAATGATATGGGCCAACTTCAAGGATATATTCCCTGTCAAAAAGCCTCTTAAATTTTAATGTCACAGAAGATAGATCTAAACTAAAACACCCCCACCTTCATTCTTCCAGATGCTTTAGTCAATAACTCCTTATCACAGAGAGTGTCAATCGGCAAAGAGACTAACTCCCCCTCATATCAATCACAATAATTTGCGCCATCTTGGAATAACTAAAAACAAACCTACATAATAAACCAATCAAATCCCAAAGCCGCATAAAAACTAACCCACTCTATCACTCATATCAGAAATGTAACAAGCACATAAAAAATCATTCTGGTCTACTCACCAATTCATTCCCAAAATTGCTGTGGATATTTACGCTTACCAACATCCAAACCTACTCCTCCAAATAGAAAGCACATATCTAGGGGAACCCACACATCGGAATATCAAATTAGAGTTTTAAAATGTTTTTAACTCATTGGGTGTTGTTGCGTGCCTTTCGCATCCCTGATGAAGTCCAGTTTGCTGGATGAAACGCATTGGCCTGGGCTGAGAATCTTTATATGAAGAATCAAACTTTGTGGATAACAGACATATTCTGAATGGACTGAATGAAGAATGGATCTGGATGGTGATATATATCGGACCTTCACTTTTTCTGATGATTGATTTGTGTAAAACCTTTTTTGACATTCTAACATTTTTTAGTGCTCCCCTTTGTAGTGTATTTTTCTTATAGAGTTAGTGGCTCATGTTTTTAAATATTGAAAGCACAAAAAAAAATCCTGGACATTCTTCCTTTGCAGGTGCTTAAATTAGTGGTACATGCCTTAATTACTTCCAGACTCAATTACCCCAATAGCCTATATTTAGGTTTCCCTAAAGTTTTGTTAAATTCATCAATCACAGGTTACTCAAAATGCAACAGCATGTTTGGTTCTTAGACTACTCCGGTGCTGCTCCATATCACATCATCTCAGACAGCTGCACAGGTTGCCAATAGCAAAACACATCCAGTTTAAGGCTCTGGTGTTGCCTCAAAGAGCCTTCATTGGTATCAGTCCAACTTACCTCCAGGATAGGCTTTCTCCTGTTTCTCCCCAGAAGGCTTTTGTGATGAAGTAAGGCCTTGTTATTTAAAATTCCAAAGTTCAAACAGGCATGGGAATGTTGAGCTGACACCTTGGACATCGAACATGGTTCTTTCATTCCGAATTTGGGTGCTCTGGCCGTTATGCCACATCCTCTCCCCTATACAGATACCCTGTATATAGCTATAGGTGTATGTGTGTGTGTGTGTGTGTGTGTGTGTGTATAATTATTTATTTACTGAAAAACAAAAAGTTTAAAGAAACATTGTAGTTGGGTGACTTTTGTCAATGACAACATTAACATTTTGAGCTTAAAACCACAATAATTCACAAGTTATAGTTATCAGAGGTAACTAGAACTTGCGCCCTACCATGCACTGCTTATGACTTCACATATTACATTACTCATGACATGTTCTATGACCTCATTTATGACATTAATGATTACATCATTCAATGAGTGTGTTAGTTTGTTTTATAGTTTACGTAGTGGCAGGTAGCTATCATATTACTTTTCTATCTAATTTTGTACAGCCTGTGCCCAGCTAAAGGGTGTCAGTGTTTACAAAACACATGTGCTCCTAAAGCATCATAGGTATGCAGAGGTATTGAACATGTTATTAAACTTTGCATTGAAGAGTAACTTTGTGTGCAGGTGATAGTTGATGACTTCTGTTCAGCATGTTCCACAGATATTTTAGCACCACATACTAAGTATTGTAAGCAGCCTTGAGTAATAAGAAAGAATCGTCTCAGCATGACAATTTCTACATAACATAGAAGACCATGTGCACCAGGTAGTAACCTATGTACATGTGCTTCTTTGGCTTCAGACGATGGGCTATCTGTAAAGTTTTCACCAGTGTAAAGCGTGCAAGTAGTATGATCTTTATCACCTTCAGACCTTGGTAATTTTATGTGAATAGTTTCTTTTTTGCCAAGTGTTGCATAGAGTGAACACTGTTTTTAGTAGGTACTTTTTAATACTCTGTAATCTATTTTTCATGAGAGTTTCACTGTCTGCAAACACTTTGGTACAGTGTAAACTCTCTCCATAGAGTGAACACTGTTTACAGTACCCACTTTTCTACTCATTTCAACTTCATTTCTCAATGTAGGTTCGGTGGCTTTTAGGGGTTTGATACAGATAAAGGCTGTCTGTATGTTGAGGAACTTAGTTTTCTCTGAAAAGTTATATACATTTTGAACACCGCCTGCAATGAGGGTTTCCCATATATCTGTGGTTGATTGTTAATATGAACTAGGCTACCAGTGAAATGTATGGTAAAGGATCAATGCTGCACATAACACATGCTTGCTACTCCTAAGCGAGTTGTATGTATGGTGCCATTAATGATGCTTCATATTATTTTGAACTATTTTGCAGTTATTTTCATAGCTCTAAGGCCATACCTGTTTACAGAGCAATGTGTGCAAAAGAATTTTGGATAATGTCATCAGTGATATCATTTGAGATGCCATCAGTGATGTCATAAATGATGTCATTGAACATGTCATGAGTGATGTAATATTTGCGGTCATAAGCACTGCGCAGCACAAGTTATAGTTAGTGCTGCTAACTATAACTGGTGAAGTTCTGAGGTTTTTTTTTTGTTTAAAATGTTAATGTTGTCATTGACAAATTCACTTAACTACAATGTTACTTTAACCTTTGGGTTTTTTTTCAGTGAATTTCTAAGGTTTTTTAAAAATAAAAAGATCTTTTTATCACACCTAACTATAATGTTACTTTAACCGTTGTTTTTTTCAGTGAATTTCAAGTTTTATTTTAACATAAAGTAATATTTTATTACCATATGTAAAGCCAACCTCCTGCCGGAGTTCATAGTAGGGTATGGGGAGGGACTGGCCTCTCCACTGTGACCTCTCTCTGGAATGATGGGAGAGTATAGTAGGGTGTAACAAGATGCTGACCTCTCCACTAAGACCTTTCTCTAGGATAATGAGTGTGAGTAGTAGTGTGTGTGGAGAAACTGGCCTCTCTGCTAACAGCTTTCCCTAGGGTGTCTAGTGTAAGTAGTAGCATATAGAGAAGGAGTAACCAATCCACTAACACCACTCCCCAGTGTGATAAGCATACATAGTAGTGTGTGGGGAGTGTGTGGGCAGCTGAGATCCCTCTCTTGGATGATGGGTGTGCATAGCAGGGAGTGAAGATGGACTGTCCTCTCCTTTCACACCTCTCTTTCAGATGACAGGTGTGCATAGTAGGGTGTGTGGAGAGACTAGCCTCTCCACTGGACACCTCTCTTGGATGACAGGTATTTGTGGTAGTGTGTGTAGAGGGATTGGCTTCTCCGCTGAGACCTCGCTATCAGATGACAGGTGTGAGTAGTAGGGTGTGGGAAGGGACTAGCCTCTCTGCTAAGACCTCTCTCTAGACAGGTGTGCATAGTAGGGTGTGGAGAGATACTGGACTATTCTCTGAGACCTCTGTTTAGGAGGACTGGTGAGCATAGTAGGGTGTGTGGAGAGACTGGCCTCTCCGCTGAGACCTCTCTCTCAGATGGCAGGTGTGTCTAATAGGGCGCGTGGAGAGACTGGCCCTTCCACTGAGACCCCTCTATTGCATGTTAGCTGTGCATAGTAGGGTGTGAGGAGAGTCTTAACTCTCTTCTCAGAACTCTTCCGAAGCCGATGAGCATAAAAAGTAGGACCTGATAAAAATCATCTCCAGTAGGACTCCTTCCTACTGTAACAAGTGTGCGTACCAGATAGTTTTCACAATCCGGCAAGAGTCTTGCGAGATTGAAACTTATAGAAATAAATTAACATTCTATTCATCACAGTACTTATATCTTACACACCTGCCCTCAATAATATAGGGCACAATATGCTTTTCTTCAAGTAGAGTATATTGACTACTCACCTACTCCTTTTTACTATTTGCGATCTCGCGGGAGGCCCGCGAGATCAATGACTTGAGAAGACACCACACCCTACCCTCAGCGGGTACTACATATGTCTGAAGGCTATATGGAGCAAGACTTAGAATAGCATACTGGATGCAGACTATGGCCCAAAGATATGCTCTGCCATCAGTGCACTGACCAAAAGTATTGTACAGCCAAGACTGACATCTAGGGAATGAGTGTAGTGAGTGGCCAAAAGGCATGCCCTGTACCCAGTGCCCATTGTGCACAGTGAATATGGTCAACGGGTGGACTATAACAAAAGTCTGTGCCCAGTGCTTGTTGTGCATGGTCAAAGACTGTGCACAGCGGGCTATGAGAACAACAAAACAGAACTTGGCACATTGCATGATTGAAAGTCACTCCCTGCACCTAATTCATGCAGCCCACAGCCAGAGGCGATACACAGCAGGCACTGAGGAAAGGGAACTGAATGTAAAGCATGACAGAGGCCTATCCCAAGGACATGCTCAGTGCCCAGAGCCTGCTGAGTACTGCGTAATGTTGTTCATAGTGATCATGAGAGCATTGGCAGTAGTGAAGGGCATGGCCAAAGGCCATGCTCTGGACTAAGAGCACACTATGCACAACACAAGGCTGTGGCCAGCCAGCTTTGCTAACAGGTATAGAAGTACAGAGTTGTGCTATACTCATAATAGTGTGTTTTAACAAAACCATAGTAAATACCCATTGAAAAAACATTACTTGAAAGAATGTTATGGGCATGACAAAAAACACCTGAAATATGAAATTGCCAATATCATTATTGATTTCAATATCAAGTCATCAATGGTTGCTCTTTTACACATCAATTGATTGGCAGTATACACTCAACTTTGTTTCTATATGTTCCTTTATAAGTACATAGAGAAGGTTAAATATACTATTTTAACAGCCATGAATTGGAAGCGTGGTGCAGCATGTGGAATGGCTCAGAGATCATTGTGCATACCTGGAACAAATGCTCAACCCGTTTTGTGGAAAGCGGTTCTGAGTGCAGATTCTTTTTATAAATCTTTATGGGTTTTCTCAATTCTATAATGTATGTCTCCAGTGATCCAGTCCATTTGCAAGTATCTGATGTCCAGCAACACTTATAGAAAACGTTGTGGGAATTATCCCATCACGAACTCAATCCGACTAAATTCAATTAATCCCAGCCTAAAGATTCGGTCCACTTCAGGATTCCAGCACTCTGGGTTTACTGCACAACTGCTACCACAGATCTGCAGGTTCTTCTGAAAGCTTCCCCAAGTCCCAGCTTCCAGTAGCACAAAATATTCCAACAGGTTAACACACTTTAGAAGAAGACATTGCTGTTTGCATCACTTGTAATCATGCTTCCAGGAAATGCATTAAGTGATTAATTACAAAGCTATAGTGAAAAAGTCCACAGTTTACTTTTGCCACATCGAAGGAATATTTCTAACTGTCCTCTTGCAGTTCATATCTTGCAGTGTAAAAAAAAAGTGTTTCTTAAGATCGTTAAAAAAATAATCCTGTATCATTGTAAATAGCATAACTAGGCAATGATAAAATAATGCCCATACATAGCACTGGCTCTTTTTCAGAAAAGGGTTGTAATATATATAAGTCTTGAGATACTTATCTAAAGGCTGTTCATATCTTAAAGAGCACTTGGTATAAGCATTATGGCAGAATACTTCCCAGCATGAACAATTGTCCTCCTCAAACAGTGGGCTTTATGAAACTATTTCCTCCATGTCTTTGTTAAAGGACGTAACTGCTTTCCTGTGATGCCTTGGAGACAAGTAATCCCCAGCATGCCTCTTCGCTGAAAAGAGCCCATCTAAGGGGTTGTGAACAACTACCTGCCAAAAGTGCTAACCACTTAACTAACAATCATTCTATTCCTGTTTATTGTTACTACTACTATTGTTAGCAGAATTCCTTCCAGACCTATTAGAGTAAGCTTAGAAGCATTTTGGTCACATGGGTAAAGTTATTGTTTTATTAAATTCACCCTTGACTGGAAAAGGTATTAAAAGAAAATTATTTGCATAACTTCTCAGGCAACAGAAAATATTTGTCTATTTGCAGCATTGCTGATTTTAGCCAAATCTGTAGCAGTGCTCTAAAAATTATAGCTGTCACTTACACCAGACCTGGTTTAGCAATTTAGTTTAATTTCGTATTTTAAGATAATCGTGGCTGCTTATTGGTGAGGGATTAGGAAAAAAGGGTCCCATGGCAGTCAGAAGTTAATGGGCCGACATACTGTAGACCCCTAAATGAGAACCAAGCGTGCTTTTTAGAAACTTGGCCCTCAGGGTAATAAGGCAAAGCAGGCCAAAACTTATTGAAGAAGGTGCACTGAGCTAGAGACTCAAAAGTCAGCAGCACAGCCAATACTTAACTATTCATTGTTATGTCAGTGCTTTGTCTTTTTTAATGTTTTTTTAAAAAAGGTATTTTAATTCATTCATACAAAAGTACTGCACACAAAAATACAAATATATACAGATTGGCAGATGGAAACGCAAGTGGAGACACCCGCTAAACGACCTTGCTAATTTCATGGAAATAACTCTCCACTGGACCCTGTCTGCTGGAAGCACCTTCAAGGGTTTACACCCCAGTAGGCTCTAACCCTTAAAACCCAAATATGTTTAAAGCAAGCAAGAGATATGAAGTAATGGAAAGCAAACCTACTGGCTTTGTAAAAAGGTTGTCACCATACACTTAACAGCAGAAAATAATCCCTTCAGTAATGATTAATCTGTTCAGCAATGTGGAACCCACAATATGTACTTGTGTTAACTTTCACCACTAGTATGTATTTTCTGTAGATTTTCTTCTTACAGTAAAACAGTAGACCTTTAACTTAAAGTATTATTTTCTATCATTAACTAAGGTGCCATTAGCCACAGATGGTCCAGCAACATCTCCATGCATTCCAGAACCTCACAGCATAACGTCCAAACCAATATGTGGCGAGACCTTTTCCCCCACTCATTGTCTCTTACCTCTGGGGAAGTTAGGGTGGCAACTGTTGGAAAACAATGGGGGATTCCAGTGGGTGGGGAGGGCCTGCTGCTCTCCTGGCATCCCACCCGCCCTAAATGAGTCACTTTGGGTTGTGCCCTTGCTCCTCCTGAACCACAGCTAACAGGTTATGCAAATTTTGTATACCCCTGTTAAGGACTGTAGGGCAATCCTTATGCGGTGTGCTGATTCTTTTGATCCAAATGGGCTGTGTCTTTCCTTTTTTATTACAGCAATGGCCCACAATTGCCCGTGCCCTAATCAGGCACCAGTACACTGACGACAGTAGCCCGCATTTGAGCCTCATATCCCACACAGTCAGACTAGCTCTTCCCCTGCCTAGCACTCACCTCTCTGGTGGTTGTATGATGAAATATCGGAGAAAAAATATGAAAATGCAATGATATCACCAAAGAAATACAGAGGACAAAAATATTGTCTTCCTATACTTTGTATGTAAAGGACAAAATATGGACTACAAAAATATAGAAGACCAAAATATAGTCTCAAATTAGGAAAGTATATAAAAAGTTCAATACAATACAATATATTAACTTTAAAAACATATTCATGTAAACAAAATTACATGTAAAAAAAAAATTCTAACTTACAAAAATGTAATTAAAATATAGACTTTTAACTAAATATAAAAAATAATAAACATACTATACAAAAAAAATGAAAAAATAAACAATAATATAAAATAGTGATAATTAACAATAATTAGAAACACAATATATCAAATATTAAAAGCATACATACATGATAAAATTATTTACATTAACACAATATATTAAAAATAATACTTCAAAAAATAAAAAATACTTAATTTAGTTTTAAAAAACAAAATCACAAAAAATATACTTTCCAAAAATTAATACCAAAGAAATTAATCTAAAATGGCACTTGAAGGATTCACATTTGCTATTCTCACTCTGACCTGAGCAACAGTAGGGAAAGTGTTGGAGTTTAGAGAGGTCAGATACACTATCCCCATTCCAATGTAAATGTCGATAGGCTCCTGTGCCCATTATGTGGTAACTAGAATCTGAGGGCACCCCCACCCCACAAGTACATATGCTCACTTGTAATGCTCCAATGAGCGTTAACTATATCTCAGCCCCTGAACACATATGCTTATCTGTAATGCCTCAATATTCAGAATAGAGGTAGACTTTGGAGTAATTTACATATTTGTGTACTCTCACTCTGTGACACCTAGTGAGAACTCAAGTGTGGTCGTTAAATTAAGTAGATTCTAGCTGTTTTTCCCAACAGTATATTCCTGCGGGATCTTGAGAGACCTCTTAAAATGTTGTTGTCCATCTTGGGCACGGCTGCTATTTAAGCCTTGCCTATCTTACTGGCCACCATTTGCCATAATGACAGTTGCTGAGCAACACCAGGTGTGTTGCTTTTCAGAAGCTTACCTGATTCGACAGAAGCTCAAGGTTCTTTCTTCATCAGATCCTGTCAGCAGTGCATCTCGTACTGCAGAATAACCTCAAAAAGAACAAGAACTCACAGTAAAATTTCATCATACCTATTCATTTTGAAAGACCCTAAAAGGCAATAATGATTAGTAAAAAGTCGTAATTAAGATATGAAACTTTGAAAGTACAGACCAAGCATAAAGAAGGCATGTTGCAAATTGTTTTGGCCAAACAAGAAGCTTGTTCAACCAATAACATTAGCAAAGGATAATTGTGTTTTTGAGCATGGCTATGAAGACTGACTGGAACAGCGAATGTTTTCAACCTGTAAAGACTAGATGTAAGAAAGGGCAAGGCTTTATTTTTATTCTGTGAGAAACAGATGGATACGACTATTTGATTAAAACTTTTATGAGTGAAACTATATAAGTTATAGTAAAACATTGTCTAGCTGTCACTTATGAATCAATCTAGTGTTTAACTGAGTCTAAAACATTTGTTACATTTAGAGGCTCTAACTTCTATGCTGGAGAAGAAAAAGCACAGATTTTTTCCAAAACTATAAAAGTCAGCTAGTCTTAGAAGGCTCAAGGGAGATCTGTCATGGAAAGTACAATAACCAGTCATAGGAAGTGAAAAGTTAGGGTTAATCAGAGAACATTTGTGCATAGAAGAAAGCAAGATTGGTCTGAGACTTATAACTGTGCAATGTTTCTACTTATGTCTTCTAAGGTTCAATTGAAGAAGTAATGGACAATCTAGTAACCCCTTGAGAGCTTGGTTATAAACCAAAGTAAAGGTACTATGTGAACAAGGAAATCATTTGTATATGAATTCAAAAAATCAGCTGAATTGTATGTCCCTTAAAAGGTGACAATAAAAATTAATCAAAAAGGAATTAATCAAATCAAGTCATATTAATTTACATGTAAATCAAAGGCCAGACAGGTGTATAGTATTGAATTGTTTATCTAAGTTTCAATAATTGATATCTAGTAGCAGTACTATTAGTAGGCTTTGATCACTTAATTTATGGATGCTATCAGGATTCCTGACTTTGACAGATAGCTGATAGCATCCGTAAATTCAATTTACAAGTGCTCACTATTTGAGTATTTCCATTGAATTGTTTTTTCCAAACAAGTTATTCACATTGAACTGGATAGATTGATCTAAGCCCATTGTCTAGCTCCTATTTGTAACTACTAGATATCAATTAGTGTAGGTGTTTCTACTGGAAATCTCCTTTGACTATCACAGTCCTGAAGATGGTCTTGCGTACACAAGACAGTGGAGACTGAAGTGTCAATGCTGTATCCACTTCTTTGATATAACTGTTGTTAGATCATAGTCCTAATTGCCATTGAATATATGTAAAGGACTGATCACATGAACATTCAGAGTGGATTTTAAATACATTGATCTATGGTTCTGTGTCTTTAATCTAGATAAGATATTTGCATGATCAGTGTGTCATGGGTTTATGTGTTGATGGACCCTTGTTTTTTGAAACTTAGATAAACAATTCAATACTATATAGATGTCTTACCTTTGATTTACACTTATATTAATATGACCATGCAAACCACACAACAAAAAACCCACTCTGTGGGCTAAGGGGTATATTAGGCAGAGAAGAACAGGGCTGTTGGAAGGACCATTCAAAGCCAGGCAAATTTGTACACATATTACATCAGGATACATAGCACGTGTTGATGAACATAACAATGGGTTAGCTAGATTTTAGGCATTGCAATAGATACTGTATACCCAGCAGTAAAATGATAAACAAAGGGCTGCACTTGATGGAGTATTTTAGACATTACAACTCATTCTGCCTCTTGATGTTCATGCTGCAACAAATAGTCTCGAAATGGTTGCCATATGTCCTTGGGCCTGGTTGTGGAAGGTTGCAATGCAGCATATATCTCACTATTGGTACCGCAAAAGAGTCAGACTTTGAAGCCAGTCAGGAACAGTTAGGCTTTGTCTGCTACCCCAGTGCAAAATAATTTAACTCTTTGCTAACAGCAATGCTATAGCAGTTAACCTGCGACCCCTTGCGGTACATCACGCACATATTCTAGCAAGGTGAGGAGTGGGTCAGGCACCAGAACAGTCCCTATCATGAATGAGAGTTGGGAGAAGACTGCACTCCAGAAGCCCCCCACATGATTGCAAGTCCATGTCAGGTGTGCAAAATCAGCCCCTTCTACATGGCACTTAGGGCAATTCAAGGACCTAGTGGCATCAATTTTGGCCAGGGCACTAGGCGTAGTATATGCACGTCTTAAGAATTTAAAGTGTATGACCTTGTGTCTATGATTTAGGGAGATGAGCTTAGTTTGTTAGCAATAATAATTTCAGATTTTATCAGGTAGGAAACGTTGCAGCTTGTGCTCCCAGGTCTCCCTATGCCTCCTGTCCTGGGCCGGCAGCAAGACCACACTAGTGTGATAGAGTTTGGAAACTACACGCACCCGTGAAGATCACTTATCACTACGGTCAACGGGGTTAACTCATCAGGGGCCAGTGGGTAAGAGGCGACCTGCGTGCGGAGCACACTGTGGATGTAGTGCAAAACAAAGTGGTCCATGGTGGTTGCATCGGCAAACTGTACATCGCCGGCATGCGAGAGAGTGTGACCGTCTGAGAAAAAGTCCCCGAATGTACGCAATGCAGTGCACGTTTAACTAGCACTTCTTGCGCAGGAGATAGCCATTGATTATCCACAAGGGGCAATAAAGGAGAATATAGGAGTACCCCATCAAGCAACCGGAGAAATATTCGCCATGCCTAACTAGTTGTGGAGAATATCAGTGGGTTCAAGCAGAATTCCCTTGGTAGGCTGGAATGTAGTGACACTGCCCCACCCTATCTCACTCAGGTTTGTTATACAGAAGATGTGTATCCCTGTGGTACTAATGGTAAGCAAATTGACATTGCCCAACCGGGTAAAAGAGGGGAAAATACGGCACACCAAACCCCCTGATCCCAAAAGGGAGCACTGAAGTGTCCCAACCCATTCGGGGCTTGCGGCCTGCCCAGATGAGTCGCAAGCGTAGCGAAAAAAGCATTGGTAAGGGGGATCAAGATATTTTTTAAAGATAAAGAAAATGAGGGCGTACCACTATTTTAATGATGGTGATGTGACTGGCCATGGAGAGCGGAAGCCAAATCCATCCCTCAATCTGAGCCATCAGCTTATCTATGGAAGAGCCGTAGTTCAATTGGATGACCTGCTCTTTTTCTCAGTGAATGTGAATACCCAAGTATTTAATAGAGTCAGCGCACCACTTCAGGAGGAACTTACATGACAGCAGATAGGTGGCATCTGTAAGCGGGAATAGTTCAGATATGTTCCAGTTTATGTTTAGGCCCAAAAATGACCAAATCGTACAATCTCATGGACGACCGGAGCCAGGTTGTCCGCTGGGTGACGAACACATTGCAAAATGGCATCTGCGTATAGTGACAAGAGCAGAGGGCCAAGTTTAAATTGCAAGCCTCGTTGGAGGTGCTTCTCCTGGAGTTGCCGGACCCGAGGGTCCATGGCCATAATGAAAAGTAATGGGGACAGGGGCAACCTTGATATCAAAAGGAGTGGTGAGAGAGCCATTGGCCTGTATACGGGCCACTGGCTTCGAATATAGAAGCATGATAAAGGAGATGAACTCACATGGAATCCCCAGTTTTTGGAGTGTTGTACGCATAAAGGCCACTCCAGTGAATCAAAGACCTTCTCTGCATTGAGTAAGGCTACTGCCGCCGGTACGTCTGGGGAGATTCTATTCAGCACGGAGAAAATTGTGTGCAGATTGAATGAGGTGGAGCGAACCATGATAAACCCCGATTGCAAGGGCGAGTTGATCTTATCCAGCAAAAGTGAAAGACGAGTCGCAATATTTTTAGCCAGTATTTTATTAGCAAAAATTTGTAGTGATAAGGGCAGGCTTGATGCGCAGCACAGTGGGTCTTTGCCAGGTTTCACCAGCAGTGTGACCACTGCTTTGCATAGGGAGGGGGGGAGAACTCCAGCGTCCAGGGATTCAGCATAGATTGCAAGCAGATGTGGGGAAGGGAGGTGCTTATAGGTCTTATAGAAAATGCCCATGAGGCTGTCCAGGCTAGGGGCCTTGGACCCATTGAGGGAGTCAATCACTTAGATTGCCTCCCCACTGGAGATCAGCTTGCTGAGGAATTGCCTCTGGGCATCCGTGAGCCAGACCATGGCAACCTCCGAGAGGTAATCAGCCATGGCCTCCCCTCCATCGGAGATTGCGGAGGTATACAGATATGTATAGCAGTCGAGGAGCTCCACCAGGATGGTGTTGGTAATAGTCATGCACGTCCCACAATTTAGGAGCAGTTCAGGGATGGGTGGGCGGAGTAGTTGCACTAAAGTGCGGCCCAGATGTTTGTGCTCTCCGTAGCATCTGGCCCTGGCATGTTTCCCCAAATGCACGACCTCTCACTATTCAGCTCCCGAAATTCATCCAGCAGGGATGTGCGGTGCAGTAATTGAAGACTGCAGCTTTGTTGTGCATCAGCACTGTCTATTTCGTGCAGTTCAGTTTCAATCTGCGAAAGCACATTGCCTATATCCTGCAGCACCCCTGTGTTCTTAGAGCTACATATCCTTCGAATGTAGGCCTTAAAGGCCTCCCAGAGGGGAGCCTGAGTAGTGACCGATACCGCGTTTAGTTCAAAGTAGTCCGCAATGGACAGGCAGAGCTCCTCTAAGAAAATCTCGTCAAGCAAGGCTTTGCAGGGGATGCGCCAACAGCGCTCCACACCTCCCCAAAAGGGCATCGTGAGCATTATATGAATCGGGGAATGGTCAGAAAGAGTGTGTGGAAAGTGGGACACACTGCCCAGCCAGGGGGGGCTGTTGCAGAAAGTAACTAATAGTCTATGCGGGTCCATGTGTTATGTGGTGCAGAGTAGAATGTATAGGCCGAGGTGGAAGCGTGGATAAAGCACCAGGCATCTCTAAGAGAGTGAGTGTCACAGATGTCATGGAGGACTCGCAGGTAGTGCAGCTTGCCACTAGGTGCTGAGGCAGTGGTGTCCAGCAGTGGATCAAGGATCATATTGAAGTCACCACCTAGTATGACATGGTCGGCATCCACTCGTATGGTCAGTACATCCTGAAAATATCCTGGAGAGTCTATATTTGGGCCATAGACATTAATTAAGAGCATGCTGGAGCCTGTTAGGAGTCCCATGACCAAGACATATCTTCCACTGTTATCGGTAAAGCTATCTTTGGGGGTAAAGGGGACAGATCTGTGTATTAATATGCACACCCTACAGGAGCATACCCCACACCCCACAGGTGAAGTATCTATGTGGGCCCCAGGAGGATGCAAAGGTGTGAGAATTCCCATGGCAAAGGTGGGTCTCTTGCAAGAATGCTATTTTCATGCCATGTCGGGTGACGTAATGAAGTACCTGCTTGCCTTTAAGGGGGTTATTATTACCCATGATGTTCCAGGATAGGAGGGGTAGCTCAACCCCTGGGCCTCGGCTGTTACGTGGCATTGTCAAATGGAACAGGAAATGGAAAAGTAGTGCTGTGTAACTAATAGAATGGGTCCTTCCTGTAAAACAAACAAACAAACAAAACCTGGTCTTTAAAGAACCTCCTCCCAACACTAGGCCCTCAATTGCCCAGCGAATCCCAACGGAACCTGACCATCAACCAAACAACAAATACCCAAACAGGTGTTGAGCAATGCTACCTCAACTGTTCCCCAAGTGCATAACAGTAATGTAGCAATGGAGACTAGATTAGAGCTGTTAGCCACTGAGGGAATGTTCGTCGATTGGGAGAAGTAGACTAAATAATGGTGTACTGTTTCCACAATGTTGTTGCAGAATATTGAGAGCAGACTCAGGGGGGCTCAGTGCACCAATCAGTCTGGCATGAAGAGTTCCGACCTGGAGAGGCATGCAAGTCCAGCAGGGAATGATCTGGTGTATACAACGGGAGGATTGATGATCCTTAACATACTGCTTGGAGAAAAGCCTGGGCATCTGCAGATGCATCAAAGAAACGAGCCTTGCCGTTGATGTCAACCCTCAGGTGAGCCGGATAGAGCATACCATATTTCAGCCCCAGCTTTTTCAGCATGTTTTTGGCCCCGGTAAACTTGCAGTCTGCTTCCTGTACCACCAAAGTAAAATCTGGGAAGAGGGAGAGTCTGGTGCCTTTGTATTATATTTGCCCCATTTCACGTGCAGTGTTGTGGTCTCTGAAATTCATTAGATGGATGATAATAGTGTGTGGAGGCGCCCCAGGGAATGGCCACGGGCCAAGAGAGTGGTGGGCCAGATCCACCACAAAAGTAGGAGTAAAGTGCTGGTGGCCAAAGAGTTCTGTCAGTAGACGTTCAACAAACAGGTCCATCATACCCGTGTCCATAGATTCTGTGCTGCCCAGGATATGCAAGTTGTTGCGGCAGGACCTGGCCTCCAAATCTTCGTTCTTGATGACTCCTCTCTTGAGGAGTCCCTCAGCTTCTTCAGCCACTTCATCGCCCTCACTGTTCCATCCTCCAGAGTCGAAAGGTGCTCCTTGGCACCGTCTAGGCGAACATGTTGGTCGTCCAGGTGCTCCCCCATACCATCCAGCCTACTCATAAGGGTATCTAACCACGCGTCTATGACACAGAATCCTGCACGGATTTCCACCATGATGGCATGCGTTCTAGCCGGTTGCTCAGGGGAAGAAGGCCCAGCCGCCCCCCCCTTCTCCATGCCAGCTGGGGCCTCCGATCTATTCGTTTTCTTTGCATGTTAAAATGGTAATCTCCATTGTTTGGGGTCACCACACCACATGCTATGCAGAGCTCCAAGAGTGAACATGCCACCAGTATAGCTGATGAGTGTGGCCCTCGTGTAAGAGAAGTTCAATCAACCAGTGCCTCCAGGCATCTCCAGTGTCATCCGCAGGTATTCCCGCAAGCCCCCAGTCCATGCAGGTGGGTGGGAAGCTAGATGGGAGCAGGGCAAGAGCAGCGGAAAGGTTCAACAGTTAGCGGCAAGTAGAGCAGATGACAAACATGTGGCCCTCGCAGCCAGCCGCTCATACCACAGTCAGGAGGAAGTATCAGTGAGCAGGCCCTCTAGCAAATCCAGGATGAAGACTCTGTAAGGGTGATGATGGCGTCCCCAGGTCGCCCCCAACGTAAGTTCAAGTGGACAGCCACCCTGTTGGAACCCAAGTATGCAGGTCTCTATGCCTCCCATGGGACCAGCAAAGGCAGATTTGCATCAGGGCGGGACCGATTGTGAGAGTAGAAAAAGTGTTGGTTTTGGAGGGGGAGGGGGCAGATTTACTATTCCCACTCCAGTATAAGCAACAATAGGGAAAGAATTGGAGTTTGAAGGAATCAGCTTTACTATTCCCACTCCATCATAAAAACAGTAGAGAAAGAATTGGACTTTGGAAGGGTCAATTTACTATTCCTGCTCCAAAATAAGCAACAATAAGGAAAGCGCTGGAATTTAGAGGAATCAGATTTACTATTTCCACTCCAACCTGAGCATCGCTAGGGAAGGTGTTGAACTTTGGAGAGGTCAGAGTTACATTACCCACTCCAACATAAAGAAACAGTAGGACTGTGGCGGTGTCAAGTGAACTATTCCTAATCCAAAATAAGCATCAATAAGGAAAGTGTTAGACTTTGGTGGGGTTCAATTTACTATTCCCATCCCATGTAAGCAACAGTGGGGGAAGTGCTGGACTTTTGACAGCTAAGATTTACAATTGCCATTTCAAAGAAAACAACAGTAGAGGAACTGTTGAAGACTGAAAAACTGAAATGTACTATTCCCTCAATTAAAAAAAATATATTTACATGAAAACATTTACATAAAATATATTTGAACAAATACTAAAAAATTAATATAAAATTACAAAATTCTAACAATAATTACAAAATAAAATTAATATATTTACAATTAAGAATATATAAGCATATATTTTTAAAACACTTCCCAACATACTATCCAAAAACTCTAACGTACACAAAAAGAAATTAAACTAATACTTGAAAAAATTATCAATGCATGTTAGTTCAAATAAATTATGAATATTAACATACCTACTATAATTGATTAATATGTGAAATTAATTAATTAACAAACAAAATCATGAATCTAATACACCAATTAACAATTACAATTATTTACCATTTCAATTAAAATTATAAATTACATATGTATAAAATTCAAAATATGTACATAATTGATAATCAAATAAAAAATACAAAAATCTAAACATTTAAAATTTAATATTAAAAAGACGTCCCACCCTATTCCATTACAAACCCAACAACCCACCAATAATTACATTAAATTTAATTTTTAAGAAAACCTTTGAATATAATTCCAAATCTAAAAAACTCAACTATAATCAAAAAATGACACACTTAACGTGTAAATGTTAATAATTCAATAACAACAACTAATTCAACACAACAAATAATTAGAAAATGATATTATTTAATTATTTATTTTTAGAAGATTTATATAGCGCAAGCTTGACCCAAGGGTATTAGAGCGTTTTAGAGTTGAACAAACATCACTTTTACAAAGTATGCCAAAAGAATAACAGTAGGCATAAAGGGTTGTAGTATACAATAAAAGGTAGATTAATTGTTCAATTTTTCCAGAGGTAGAGATACTCAGATTTATTGGTAATGGAAGGGAGTGTGCACAGAAGCAAGCCCATTATCTTAGGTGGATTAAGTCAGGCATTTGTTGAGTAGGAATAGTTGAAGGTTTTTCCTAACGCATAGGAATGAATGATTGTCACGTAGTTCTTGGGAGTAGAGCATTCCAAATCCTGGGCGCATTCCTAGAGGAGGAACAGGCGAGTGATTTTTAGGTTGAGCCTAGAGTCAGCGCGCAAGCGCTGCTCTGGTGAAGATCTGCTGTAGTTCAGTACGTGAGGGAAGTCCCGCCCATATTTTTCATTGGCTTGTGTCTTTGTCCTTCGTAAATGCTGCCTTCAAATTCGTTTTTAGGCTTGTTAGTCCCTCCTTATTACCGCCATGTCATCATTTGTACCCTCCCATGGCTACTGGCCCCTTTACTTCGAGTGTTACAGGGTACGTTATTTAGACTGCAAGCACTATTTTCTTTAATGAGGTTCTCCTACTGCCTTCTCTACTCCCCCCTCCCTCTCGTTGTCCGTTCCTTCTCACCCCCTCCTCCCACCCGCACTCCTGTTGTCCGTGCCTTCTCCCCCCTCCCCCTGCCCGCACTCCTGTTGTCCGTGCCTTCTCCCCCTCCCTCCCGTTGTCCGTGCCTTCCCCCAATCCCCGCCCTCCCTCCTGTTGTCCGTGATGACTTCCGTTTGCAATGCAATAGGTCTCGCGTAAATGCGAGTCCTATTGCATTGCAAATGCTTGTTCATTCTTGAATTTGGGAGGGATCAAGAGTAAGGTGTTTGAACTTCACAGAGGCCTCTTTCGGCCGGCTTTTGATAATTTGCATGCAAGATAGTTTGGATTCTCGGTGTAAAAGAATTTGTGGGTTATGCAAGCCGTCTTGAATGTGCTTCTTGTCTCAATTAGTAGCCAGTTTAGTTTTTTAAGCATGGGAGTGATGTGATCATAATGTCTCTCCCCTGAGAGAAGTCTAGCCGCTGCATTGAGCATAGTCCTCATGGGGATAGGGTTTTTTTTTTGGTGCGCCGGTGATAGTGGTGTTACTGTAGTCCAGCATAGGGAGGACTCGAGATTGCACTACAGTTTTTAGATCTTCTTGTGGAATGAAGGATTTTACTTTTTTTTAGGTGTTTCAGAATGCAGTAGGCACTTTTAGCTGAGGCCTTAATGAGATCCTTCATGATCAAGTTTTTGTCAAGTGTAATATCTAGTGACTTTACAGAGTTAGAGATAGATAGCTTGCAGTTTAAGGCATCTAGGCTGCCAAGCCAGTAATGGACAGGATGTGATTTTCCTTTTTGGGTGGAAGAGGAAATGTTCGGTCCTGCTAGGGTTGAGCTTTAGATGGTTGTTGGGCAGCCAGGATTGTACCATGGGGAGAGTGTTGTTCAGGTGCTGGATATTTTTAGATGACGATTCTTTGATGTAGTGTTGGGTGAAGATGGTACACAATTTTGGCCTGTTTCAAGATGACTGCAAGGGTGCCATGTAGAGGTTGAACATGGCAGGGGACAGGATTGAGCCTTGGGGAACTTCTTGTGGAACTGGTACTGGTTGTGAGGTGGCATTTTTTAATTTAATGTGTTGGGATCGTTGGTTGAGGTTTGAGCCAGACCACTTTAATACAGTTCCGTTGATGCCCGCACGTTGAGAAAGGGTGTTTAGGAGAGTATTGTGGTTTACTATACCAAAGGCCATTGAGAGGTCTAGGAGGAATAGGAAGCAGGCCTCACCATCGTCGAGAGTTCTGTGGGTGTCATCGATTATGTTAAAGGTTACAGTCTTCGTACTACACCCTTTCCTGAACCCAGATAGGAAGGTTTCGTGGAGGCTGAATTTTTCAATTTGATTGTTAAGTTGTGTAAGCACACATTTTTCAATGGTTTGGGCAAGGAGAGGGAGATGGTTATTAATCTGAAGTTATTTAAGTCATGAAGTTATTTAAGTCATGATTTTTGTCGATGTCGTGGATATAATGTGGCTGAGAGTTTTGACAAGAGAGGTGGGAAGAGGATCCAAGAAGAGCGAAGTTTTGGTGATGCAGGCAAGTATTTTAATG
Source organism: Calotriton arnoldi (assembly GCA_963921515.1). NCBI lineage: Eukaryota > Metazoa > Chordata > Amphibia > Caudata > Salamandridae > Calotriton > Calotriton arnoldi. Next base: position 699,434 of record CAWUFW010008481.1, on the reverse strand, counting down.
ACCTCTTCTTCAGAGATATTTTTAAACTCAGTCTAGGTTGCATTGTTTTTCAATTGTTCGTAATTGTTGTTAGTATTCCAGCTGTTTGAAAGGGTGGACTTTGGGAGATCATCATAAGTCAGAGGTGAGGCAGTAAGGGGACCATCACTGGTAGATGGACCATCTTTGTGAGTAGGTGAGGCAGTGGGGGGGTCAAGAGAGAGTTCCATATTCATTATTTTCTCTAAGAAGAATTTTGCAGACTCTTCACAGCTCTCAGCAGAGACTTCAGTTGGATGTTGCGAGAATGTGGAAGTTCCCTGTTGAATGATGTTGAAGTGGTCTTTAGATCTATTTCTCGAGCGGTCAAGCTGTGCTTGAAAGAAAGAGGATTTCTCTCCGTAGTTATGTTTCTTGTATTTTAGGCGTTCAGCTCAGAGTAGAGAGAGGTGAGCTTATATAGTTCTTGAGTTTAAGTGGGGCAAGAGTGTCAAGGATTTCTGCCACTTTCGTATTATAATGAGAGGTAAGATTATCAGCAGAAATTAGGTCCAATGGAGGTAATATTTGGGAGCTAATAAGGGATTTTAACTCAGTTTGGGGTATTTGATGTATATTCCTCACAAAGTGCTTGAGACGATTAGTTTGGGTAGGGTGCTTTAGGTGGTTTCCATTAAGTTCAAATAGAATTAGGTAGTGGTCTGACCAGTCAGTGGGTAGGATAGATTGGAGGGATATTATAGTGTGGTTAGAAATAATTGTGTTGAGAGTGGAGCCCTTATTATGAGTTTGCTCTTCGCATTATTTGCGTCCATTTGTTTCAAGGATGGTGGTTAGGGCTTGTATCATTGTATCATCAGCATCATTCAAGTGCAGGTTTAGGTATCCCAGTAAAATAATATACAACAGTTGAAAACAATTCTGTCCCATTACATTTTTGACAAGACAATATTCTTGGCACAATATTTGTACGCATGATATTTTTGACAGAGCATTTTGACAGAACACCCTCTCTGATGCTGGTGGGGGAGCTGGTGGAGAATCTCCTGTGGCTGGGAGAGCAGGCTGTCTTCTCCTCTCTTGCTCACCACAGACATGGGCACAGGCAGTGTAGCATTGTGGTGTGCCTAGGGCCTGGGGAGCTCCCTCCTCCTAAGAGGACTAAGGTCACAGGCCCGGGGGCCCAGCAGCTCCTATCTCTACAGGGAGAAGTAATAATACAAACAGGCCGAATCCCAGGAGAACCCAGAGGCATACGGGTTACCTACAGGGATAATAACATCATGTGTGTCAGGGCAGAGATCTTCTGGGCCTGGCAGTTTCCACAGTCCTCTGGGGGCTCACCAGGTCAGTCTAAAGTGATGAACATGAGTGGTTAAATGAAATGTAAATATCGTTGGCACCAATGTACCAATTTGAATGAGGTTTTCTTCTTGTTGCCTATCAAAGCCTGTATTTTAGGCAGCCTTTTCCCACAGTGTAAAAAAAAGCCAAAACACAACAGATTTACATTTCAGCCAAACATAGCTGGCATTTTGTTTTGGATTCCCATTTAATAGTTAGGCCTTTGCAGGCCATAACCAATTTATTGTGCGTTCCATCTGCAACAGTGCTACCTCTGCTCCTATACTAGTCTTTCTCAACAGCCTGCACAGGAACAAGAAAAATAAATCTTCTTCCATTGTTCTGACCTGCCTTTCTGGCTGTGAGACAAATTCAAGTAGATAGTAGGTTGGGTGCGTGAAGTTGAGTTCATGTTCATGTGTAACTAGCATAGAGCCATAGCTGGCCTTATTCTAAAAGGTGACCACTTGTGGTTACAGCTTAAAACTATGGACATCAATTTACCAATGCCAGGGGTAGCGGTAGTGACATCACATGCCATTTGTCCCAGATGGCATCACAGGAAGTGAAATTATATGACCTTTCTCATCTGTCTCTTTATAGCCTCTATTGCCTGTCTCCCACCCATGTCCCACTCCATCTTTTTCTCACCCGTCTCTGTCTCTATATCACTACTCTACTTCTTCCCTATCTCCCCACCTCTCTTAACTGTCACTGTCTCTTACTTTTCCTTCTCTTTATCACAGCTTTCCCCACTGTCTTATTGGTCTCTTTATAGCCCTCTTTTACACCAGCTTCTCCCCTCTTTACTCGAGTTTCTCTCACACCAATCTGCCTCTTAACCACCTCTCTGGCCCACGTCTCCCCCTCTCTCCAAATTCTCTTTCTGACCTATCTGCTGTTTCTCAGCTGCCTCTTTCAGCCATCTGCCTCATTATACCTTCTTTCTCACACTTGTCCAAAACTTTTTCTGTTGCTGTGTCTTTCTCATCTGTTGTTACAGTCTGTGTCTTTCTCACTTCGCTCATGTGTCTCAACCTTTCTCACACCTCTTGCACTCTATTTCTCTTATATTGGTCTCCTCTCCATTAGCTGTCACTTCATTATCTCTCTCTCTCACACATACTATACAAGCACATCTGTTTTTGTCTGACATTGAACTGCCACTCTACAGTATCTTTTTCCTCTCTTCTCTTCTTCCACTATTCTCTCACTCCCTCTACTCTCCTCTCTCGTTTTCTTCTGTCTTCTCTCGTTTCTCCTGCACTGATTTTCCCTTTACCCTTGCATTCTCTCAGACAGCCACAAAGGTGGATATTCATTTTTGCTGAAATATTGTTTCACTATAGCTTGTGTTCTACTCCTGAACGTATTTATTGATAAACAGTCAGATGTCTGTGGTAACTGCAAGCTTCTGAAAGTAAACATGGCTCATGAGAGCCCTGTATAAAGGGGGGCGTAGCTAAGTGCCGATGTGAGAGGGAGCGGACTCCGGAGCTCCGTCCGCTGTGATCCCTCCAACGACAAATATCCTGGCTATTAAGTGCGACCCAGCACCATTTTCCGGGCCGCGGAACGTCTGGGGTCCGTGCTGGACTGGCGGACGACGAGATTGCAGCCTGTGTGGCTCGGAGTTTGCCGTTTCTTCTCCCAACTCGGTGCTGAGCGCGAAACCGCAAGATGGCGACCGCGACCTGAGGGGGCGGATTCTGGCAGCGCTGAGGCCGTGTTGAAGGCCGCGGCCAGGCAGACACCGTGCACTGAGCAGTGGAGAGACCGATGCGTACCTCCATGGAAGGACACCTCAGGAGCGGAGCACCACGAATCAGGTCAGAACTGCGCGAGGCGGGGCACCCGCTCTGAAAGACCTGTGAGGTGCGCCTGGCTGCTGCGGGGCTTCGCGACTGAGGAGATTCATACGGGGAGACCGCAAACCGGAGCGCTTGAGGGGGCCCATGCTGGCAGGAGGTCCCCTGGGCTGAACTGCACACCGTTTGGGAGGGAAGCTATCTCCCAATACTATTAACGGTCTCGTGGTGCCCTGTAGAAGCACAGAACTCACCCAGATCGGTCCATTTTGTGACGCTCTAGGGGGCCCCACCCTGCTTCATGGAGCGGCCCCTGCACCATTGATGAGGGAGAGAGGAGGCGCGCCGAGCTGGCAGGAGGGTGCAAACCGGGGCTGAGCTGTGGAGTGCCTGAGCTAGGGGCTCCTTGCTTTTGAGAGGTGCATGGATGCTAAGCACCAGGATACCCTTGGGGTGGCAGCTGTGCTATATAAGTGTGGCTTACATTACATTACATGAGGACTCAGCCGGTCGCAAACAGAGGACACGAGGCGACCACAATAGCAGAGGGCGACGAGACCTGCGAAGGAACGGCCGGTGGGCCACCCGACTGCACAAAACCGAGGGGAGTTGACTCCGCCTCCTAGCGCTCCACGTACCGGCCCTACATGATCAACCTGACTCGGGTGAGTCAAAATTTGACTGCGACCGCTGATAACACCAGAAGGCTGTATTCTGGGAGGTGTGCGCTGGGCGTTCAGCATGGGGAGAGTCATCAAGAAGAAAGGGGGTACTGCCTCCAATGTGGAGACTACGGGTCATCAAACTGATAAGGATGATGATACAGTAGAGCTGAGGAGAGATACTGCTCCTGAGGGGCCCACCCTCGTGGACATTATGCAAGCCATCAATGCCTCCATAGAGGCGCTAGAGTCGAAGATGGACTCGATTGGGACAGAACTTAACTTGCTGAAGGATGAGCACCGCAAGCTTAAAGAGAGGGTAGGGCTCACGGAAAAAGCACTCACGGATATCCCGGACGCAGTTTCTACGCTGCAAAACGCATTGAAATGTGTGGAGGCCAGGGTCAAGGTACTGGAGGCACGGGCAGAAGACAGCGAGGGTAGCTCCCGAAGAAACAACATCCGCATAGTGGGGATTCCGGAGAGGGCAGAGGGCACGGATGCGGTGCGATTTATTGAGGAATGGCTCAAGACAGAGGTGGCCCCGGAGGGCCTCTCCCCCTTTTATGCGTTGGAGAGGGCTCACAGGGTCCCAGGCAGGCCGCCCAAACCCAGAGCCCCTCTCGACCAATAGTGGCACGTCTCCTTCACTTTAGGGACCGTGACCATATCCTTCAACAAGCCCGTCAAAAGCAGGACTTGCAGATCGTAAATAACAAGGTGATGGTATTTCCAGACTTTACCAGGGATGTGCAACGTCAAAGAGCATCATTCCTGGCCCTCAAGCGAAAGTTGCGCCAATTGCAGATCCCATATGCCATGCTGTTTCCAGCAAGCCTCCGGGTGATCGACAAAATCGGGGACGCAGTTCTTCACTACCCCACAGGAGGCGTCGGAATGGCTAGAAACCCGATGAAATCAGGAGCCTCGCACTTCCTCCCCGGACTTGACTCAGCAAAGCCTGATCAGGAGCCAACACTCCTCTAGAGCCCCATCTCCTAAAGAGCGCCGAAAGGAGCGAAACATGGCCTTGCAGGTAGTTGCGGAACTTAGCCGAGGAGATGCCAGCCCGGGTTCAAGCAAAAGTGGCCCTGACATTGATGGATCTGAAGGCTCACCACTAGCTAGTGCGAATGAGGACTCCGAGACTGAGCTCCCAAAGGTTACACCCCAAACAGCAGAAGAAATTGCCTAAGTGAGGAGTTCCATGGAGACTTTCAGAAGTGCCCAGTGAAACTGAGTATGTCTTTGGTTGGGATCTAGCCATGGCACCAGTCGCACTGGGGAGGGCATGTCCACTGGGTCTGCCAGCTGCATCATGATGTTGGAGGGCGCGGCCTGGAGGAGTTTCGGGCCCAGTAGGGTGAGCTACGTACCCCACCACTATCAGAGACTTTCTATCATTAAGTTCGAGTTTGGATGGGGACTAGTTTGTATGTACCTGTCCTGGGGAGGGGGAGTTGGGGGGTTCTTGTTATTATGGGGTTGTTGTTCTGGGCCAGGCATGTCGCTTTGGGGGAAATCACTAGGGGTGTGTATTACCTGCCAAAATGGGATCCACCGTAGGTATTAAATGTTTATCTTGGAACGTTCAGGGGATGCGCACTATGCTACGGCGTCATAAAATACATGCATATTTAGTCAGGAGGGGAGTGCAAATAGGGCTTTTGCAGGAAACCCACTTGTCGGCGAAGGAAGGTGCTGCCCTTCAGCGTAGGTGGAGGGGACAGGTGTTTTATACTACTTACTCAGCTTTCACCAGGGGAGCCCTGGTTTGGGTGAGGGCGGGGGTCCCTTTCCAATGTACTAGGCAATTCATTGACCCGGAGGGATGATTTGTGGTGGTTTTGGGGCGTTTAGATGGTAGGGACATAATGATTGGGAGTTTGTATGCCCCTAACATAGAACAACCTGCATTTCTGTCGTGACTTTCGCAGTCACTAGCCTCGGCACTGACAGGATCGGTGCTACTGGGAGGTGACTTCAACTGTGTGACTGATGTGGGATTGGATTGCTCTCCCCCTCCGCTCCCTGACCCTCCCATACATAGAATTGTGGAGGCACGACACAATTGGCAGCAGAGGTGGGGGTTGATTGATACCTGGAGGTCCCAGCATCCTGGGGAGCGGGATTATTCCTTCTTTTCAGCCCTGCATGAACTTCATGTTAGACTAGATGCTCTATTATGTTTTCCGGATGTACATGGGGGGTCGGGATGAGCGAGTATCTGACCAGAACGATCTCTGACCACAACCCGCTGCTGCTGACCCTGAACTGGTTCCGCGATCGACCCAAAATACCTAACTGGCGCTTGAGGCCGGAGGCGCTGGAAGACCAAGTCTTTCAGGATACAGTGGGTACCGCTATTGAACATTATTTTTTAGACAACACTAACACAGCGACGAGTCCGCTCATAGAATGGGACACTTTTAAGACTGTCGTTAGAGGACGCTGCATTGCAGAAGTAGTGGGGACACTGAGGTTTTTTTTGCAAGATGTGCAAAGGGCGGAACAGCAACTCCGAGAAGTGGAGAAAGAAAGACCGGAAAGAGTGGACAAACAAGCAGACCTCTTGGAGGCTAGAGAAACAATGGCCACCCAAGTAGAACGACTACGTTGTCTCGACTATAAAAATTATCTAACAAGGGCCCACAATGAGAGAGACAAATCCGGGGCACTATTGGCTTGGCTGGCTAATCCGGCGAGACGGAGGACAGCGATATTGGAGCTCCGAGGGCGGGATGACGAGATCTATTATAAGCAGAGAGATATTAACACCCAGTTCCTGGAATACTATACTGACCTATATCAGAGCAGAGTGGCCCCAGCAGATGAGGAGATAACTGGGTTTGTGGGAGAGGTGGAGCTTTCAAGCTTAGATAGAGAAGCGGCGGAAGATGTAGGCAGAGACGTAGAGATTGGTGAGGTGCGAGGGGCTATTAAACACATGGCCAGAAATAAGACACCGGGGACAGATGGGTTGCCAATAGAGTTTTAGTCGACTTACGTCGAAGCCTTGGCCCCCAAGCTGGTGACGCTCTATAATAGGGCAAAGAAGGAGGGGTGTCTGCCTGCCTCGACGAGAGAGGCGGTAATTATTCCGCTCCTAAAACCCGGAAAGCCGGCTTGGGATAAGGATGCCTACCGTCCACTCTCCATGCTCAATTTAGATTACAAAATCTTAAGTCGGATACTAGCCTCCCGCCTCCTACCACATATAGCGGCGCTAATACACACCGATCAAGCGGGCTTTATCCCTGCCAGGAACACGGCGATGAATATCCGTGGGCTTTTACGAGTCTTGGAGGCGGACACCTACCAGAAAGAGGAGGCAGCTATTTTCGCAGTTGATATTGAAAAGGCATTTGATAGCCTTGAGTGGCCTTATCTCTTTCACGCTATGAGGACATTTGGGCTGGGGGAACAATTTATAGGATGGACGGCTCTCTTGTACAAGGACTTCACTGCCAGGGTCAGGACAGGGGGGTCTGATCTCGGATGCCTGTAGGGTGGGCAGAGGAACGAGGCAAGGCTGCCCGCTATCGCCCTTACTATTTGCTCTGGCGATGGAGCCATTGGCAGCGCATGCTAGATCGGGGCGGTATTACCAGGGACTGAGGGTGTCAAATCAGACACAATACATAGCGCTATATGCAGACGATCTATTGATGTTCCTGGCTAACTCAGGAGAGGCACTTCGGGGAGCTAAGGAACTCCTAAATACTCTGGGAAGAGTGGCGGGACTTGGAGTGAATTGGGCAAAGTCGTGTCTCTTTCCGACTGGACAAGACAGAGTGGGGCCGCTGGAGACGGAAGGAGTGAGGTGGGAGGATAGATGTCTGACTTATTTGGGTACCCAAATATATCATACTCAAGGGGACCTGTTGGAAGGCAATATAGGGCGAGCGTTGCGAGCCACCAAAAGTAGCTTCGACTTCTGGGGGACTCTCCCGCTGTCGGTGACGGGCCGAGTCGCCCTCCTAAAGATGGTGACGTTGCCAAGACTCTTGTATTATTTTGGCTCACTACCACTTTGGATACCACCTCGAGTGTTTGCTCAGCTCAAAACAATGGTCACGGGGTTCTTGTGGGGAGCTGGGAGACGTAGGGTTGCACTAGCTACCATGATGCGGCCCAGAGCGGAGGGAGGCTTTGCGGTGCCAGACTTTGAGGCCTACTATCTCGCAGCGCAGCTACAGTGGTTTATGAAGTGGATGGCGGGCAGACTCCGGGGTCCAGACGAACAGGGGGGTGATGATCCGAGCTTGCGACTTCTCTCATAAGTACTGTTGAAACTCCCCACACGAGGTCACTCGGTCCCATTGGACTTGAGTACAGTGCGCAGATGCTGGAATAGGTCCCTCCGACGGGCTTGGATCCGTTGCCCTTATGCACCTGACATCCCACTGATCATATGTGAGGCCTTGCCCCACAGAGGAAATTGGCTTGGAGTGAAGCAGGAATTGCCACAGTAGGAGATTTGTATGAAAAAAATACTATGCTTCCCTTCGATGACCTCCGAGAGCGCTACGACTTGCCACGGGGTGATTTTCTTCTGCACGCAGCCCTCACAGCAGCCATGCGCAAACACTGGCAGGAAGGGATCGCTGAACCTCAGACAGCCACAATCTGCCAATATGTAGTGTCGGCAGCTGGAACCTTTAAGGCGGTTACTTGCCTCTATAGGTGTCTAACAAATGAAATCCTACAGCCTTTGACTGCGTTACGTCTCAAATGGGAGGAGGATCTGAGGGAGCCTATAGACGAGAAGCCATGGGGGGAATTAGTGGAGAGGGCTTGGAAGAGCTCCAGAAATGCAAGATTCCAGCTCCTTACACTTCTATGTCCTGCACAGGGCATACCTCACCCCGGGAAAGATCAATGAGTACTTCGGTATCCATACAGCCGTGTGCCCACGCTGTAACATGGAGGGAGTGGGGTTCCTACATATGTACTGGAGTTGCCCAACCTTGAGAGACTTCTGGGGAGAGGTCACCGCAGTCTTGGCGAATGTAATGGAGAGAGAGGTCGAGGCGGCTCCGGGGTATTGTCTGCTGCATTGGTTTCCGCACACGACCAGGAACAAGGTCACGAGCAAGTTCTTGGACTTAGGGCTGGTGTTGGCTAAAAGGGATATCACTAGTCATTGGAAGGCGAGGAGTGGCCCTAGCTTAGCCAGATGGACGAGGGAATTTGTAAAATGGGCGGAATGTGAAGGAGCAATCAGATTACAAATGGCAAAAAGGACAGGGAGCGAGAAAACATTAGAAACGGCCAGGGCTTGGGTAGCACTAGTGGAGCTCCTAAAACACCCAGATGTGGACAGGGAAGATAGTCTAGTTGAGGAGGACCCTGGCAGTGGCAATTGATTGCCTGGCACTATCACAGGTCCTGGTTGCTGGCCACACATTAGACCAGGCCCACCATATTGTATGCCCCCGCCCGCTATTCAAGTTGCTCTCTCTACTCCGAGCGGAGGACAGTTCACACGCCGGTGTAACCCTAGAGCATCAATATATGGTATATGGGTTGATAGTAAGCGACATGCCTGGGGGGTGGGGAGGGTGGGGGGTTGGTTATGAGCGAGCAAGAGTTGTAATGGGGGCAAAACGACTGAAAGAAGAGATCCTAGTTGATTGATAACTATTGTATTAAGATGACCCTAAGAAAGGGGTAGTGGGTCGGGGGTGGGACTGTTCTTATGATGTTTGCTTTTCCCTGACAGACAAATGCGGGTAATGGACAATTGCCATTGAAGGGATGGACTTTATCGAACTTACTTGCTGCCCTTTGATGGTTGGCGTTTGTATGTTATACTAGCGAATCCGGAGATCCATTATCGCATGCAATTTGAAATCTTAATAAAGTCTGTTTAAAAAAAAGAGAGCCCTGTATAAATTTCTTTCCTTCCACTGCCTTTAGGACATAAGGGTCGTAAAAGCAGTGCCTGGGGTAGCAATGGGCAGGTCAGGTTGCAGAGACCCCTGGAGACCCTAAATGACCTCTGTGCTCAAAAGAATTTTAACGGAAGCTTACTGTGTGCAATGCTCTATTAGGCAGACTCCAAAAAGCAGGAGATCCAAAGGCAGTTTTGGGTAAAAACCCACTTCCTCACAATATTAATCTATTTGACACTGCAATGAAGCTCCACGGGACACAGAGACAAATTTGAAGATAATGGTAATACGTTATAATTTTAATTTAACATATTTATAACTGTTCAGTCCTTCTGCATTTTAGTGACAACTTTGTTAACTAGTCATATTTCTATATCTTTCAATACCAGTCAAGTGGCCTTGCGCAGTCAGAAGTGCCTCACAGTATCAGGGATGCACTGAAGATGGAGAGGCATAACCTTTTAACACACAGCATACAGCAACTGATCAGCAGAGATACCTTTAACCTTCACCTCATCCTATAAATCCTTATAACTTATAACCTTAATTCCTACCCCTTAACCGTGTACCCAATGCTTAACCATATACCTTTCACCCTATTTCCCTAACCCCATGTCCTTATCCCTCGCTCCTATTTCTTACACCCTACATTTTAACCACTTCACCCCTTTCACAATCAAACAATCAATCAGGATTTATAAAAACCCAGCTAATCACCCGATAGGGTGTCCAGGCACTTGCAGACCCCGGAGACTTATTCGAACAGCCAGGTCTTGATGGCCATTTGGAATTCCGGAAGTGAGGTGATTGTCTGGAGGTGCTTGGGGAGGCTGTTCCAGGTCTTTGCTGCGATGTGGGAGAAGGAGCGTATTCCACTTCTGCTTCGGTAGATGCGGGGAGTATGGGCAAGTGAAAGGGAGGCAGAGCGTAGTCTTCTTGATGGTTGGTTAAAGTTCAGGGGGTGGTTAATGTAGGCGGGTCCTTGGTTGTGTAGAGCCTTGTGTGTGTGGGTCAGCAGCGTGAAGTGGCATCTCTTCTGTATGGGGAGCCAGTGGAGTTTCCTGAGGTGGGGTGTGATGTGGGTTCATCAGGAAAGGCCAAGGATGAGTCTGCCTACGGCGTTCTGTATGATCTGAAGTGTCCGTAGAAGGTGTGTGGCTATTCCTACATAGAGGGCATTGCCGTAGTCCAGTCTACTGGTGATGAGGGCTTGTGTCAGGGAGCGTCTTGTGTGCAGGGGTAGCCACTTGAAGATCTTAAGTAGCATGCGCAGAGTAAGGAAGCAGGCGGAGGAGATGGCGTTGATCTGTGATTTCATTGTGAGCTGTTTGTCAATGATGATTCCGAGGTTTCTGGCGTGGTTGGAGGGACTGGGTGCAGGTCCTAGGTTTGATGGCCACCAGGAGTCATTCCATGTGTTAGTGCTGTTGCAAAAGAGAAGTACTTCTGTCTTGTCTGTGTTCAGCTGCAGGCAGTGGTTCTTCATCCGATCGGCGACATTTGTCATACATCTGTGGAAGTTGATTCCGGTGGTGGTGGGATCATCGGTGAGTGAGAGGATGAGATGGGTGTTTTCTGCGCAGGAAACTATGTTCTTTCTTCAGTTTATTTTGGGAACAAACAGTTTGGGGCATCCTTCTTTTTCAAATTATTTATTCTTAGACCTAATGACAGGGATGTTTTTTTTTAGTGTTATTATAAAATGTTTAAGGCAATACCAGAACATCCATAGTGGGCAACAACTCATAAAATACTTCCATTCTTAAATTTCACATCATTGTGTTTATTTTAGAACATGAAATTGTATTCTTTGCACATTTATGAAACTTTAGTGCTACTCCTATCTAACGACAATGTCCAAGTCCTTCCCCACCCTCCCCATAGTAAAGAGCCTCAAAACGATCTGCTCTAGGGGCAAGGCAATTACATTCTGATGCACCCTGGCATGGGGATGGCAGTTAAGCAATAAAACCTGCTAATTTTGTTCAAATACCTTTGAAAGGGGTTGACAAAATAACACTTGGATTATGGTGATGGGAATACCAGTCACACCATAACCATAGTGCATTTTCCAACTCCCTCCTAAACAAATAATGCAGTAATCTTTCTCTCACCCTCTCACACTTCCACTACTTATGTCAGCATTTCAGTGTCAGTATTGAATTCAAGTGCTTACTACAAGTGAATTCTATATGCAACAATGTGAGTTATTTTTTGTGGTGTGTGGTAGTCCATCACAGATAATAAAGTCTCTAACCTTTTAGGTACAGGCAAATGTTTCAGCATTTGAAATCTGAGCTCAACCCCTAGTAGCCATAGCACAGAGCAGACAGCCTTCTCTTAATGGAATTGTGGTAAGCATTTAGAAGTAACAAAACAGTTAAAAAGTCAAAAACAAAACGCAATAATAACCTCCTCCAATTTATACAAATTGAGAAAAATGATGAAAACAAAAGTCACGAAAGAAGCAAAAATGTAATGCGGGGAACCTGAGATATGATTTTTTAAAGATTTAGGGCAAACAGCACCAAGAAACGGTAAAGTGCCAAAAAAGTACAGTTAGCGTGTGATATCGACCTAGATGCAATTTCAGGTCGATCGCGATAGAGCTCGGGTCGGATATGCTAAACAGGTTCACCTCAATCAAAGTTTTTACCTTCTGATTTAGGGGCCTATTACAATCTTGGTCGGAGGCTTTACGACCGAGATCATCGGTTTCAATTCCTACCGGCTGATTACAATACAGCTGGTCAGAATTGAAACCGGCCGGTCATTTCGGCTGGCTTCCGACAGCTCCAGAAGCCCGTCGGCCAGTTGGAGACTGGCCGTAATCCCATAGGAAGGTGTTTCCGCCTTCGGGATTATGATGCTCAGTTTCCAACAGGCTTTCCATGTCGGGCTTTCCAACATGGATGCCTGTTGGATAGTGAGTTTGGGGGCCCCTAGCAGGGCCCCCTTTTCCTTGCGGCCTCCGGTTGGGGGCCGAGGGAGCACCTATGGTACCCTCCTGTTAATCCCAGCACCTTGAGGTGCCTGCCATGGGGTGCAGGGATTAACACAACCTTCCATTTCCCTATGGGAGCTTGTGCTAAGGCCGGTGTACGGTCGTAACACATGCTCCCATAAGGAAATGTGGGAATGGTGCGGTTGCATCGTAATTCGGCAGTTGCGACCGCCGACCGGAGGTAGGTCGGTCCCATTTCCGCCACGGTGTCAGTCGGAGGAAACTTCGACCTGCATTGTAATAAGCCCCTTAGTCTCTAAAATGGAAGTTGAAATCCTCCAGCAGGTCTAGGGGAGTGCGAAATTTACATAACTTGTTTTTGCATCATAATGTGAAAATTCAGCAAAATTATGCAAAATGCAAATTCATAATTTTGCACTACATTTTCGAGCTGTTGCACGGATTCTGCTGTGGAACAGAACTATGCTTGGGACCATAGAACATCAGTATGTAGGTACTGAATCACCATACCCCATCAGTATATATGGCCCTGAATCCGACTAGCATATAGTGCCTCACTTGCCCTCCTAACCTTTCCAGAGAGACAAGTCATTTGGCACCCCAGAGCTCAACACAATAGACAAAGTGCTATATAGGAAACACACGACAGAGAGAAATGCGTCCTTGTGTCAGTTTTTCCTGTGAGCACTCATTACGACCAAGAGGTTAGCAGTGAAGAACACCAGCAGACATCTCTTTGCAGAAACACTAGCCTAATATCTGGCAACACTCCAACCTACGGGCTTGGAGCAGTAGTATATAGAGTCAGGTGGAACAGCAGCAAAGTCATGCAGAGGCATTCACCTCTCCATTTCACAGACATAGTGGTGGGTCTTCTTCCAACATAAACTAGTGGGTCACATGGCACGCAAATTGATCCTCAGAACAGTGGACAGGGATTGTGCTCTATCTATGTCCACTGCCACAAGCTCTTCCATTCAGAAGAGCGCTCTCAAGTGTGCTATGCCAACATTGATAGAACACCCTGAGAAGCGCCTACCCAAGTAGCCCACAGACATCACTGGGAAATCAGGCGCTTCCAGATATCAGTGAGCGCCTCACATGGAAGCTGAGCACCAATCATATTTAAGGAAGAGTCTGTCCTTCATTCCATTTTCTCCGTTAGATGTACTGGGTGGGCCACACATTCTGGCAGTGCTATGGGCAGGATGCAATGGGCGCCTATGCAAGCATCGAAAATGGGCCCTCTTCTTCCCTTATTGCATGAATAAAGACATCTTAGATTCCTGGGACTCGATGTCATTGCACCTGCTGAAGTAATTATAGCAACACCCCTTTAGTCAGTGTGAAATTAACACAGTTTTGTTCAATGATAAGCCATATATATTCATACCTATTAAATCTGGACTGTCAGTTTGCAAGAACAATATCGGTCATTGCAGCCTTGTCAGAGTAGCATCAACGTGGAGTGGAGTGTGCAAGTGGCGCGTAGGGCACCCTGAGCAGATGGATGGCAGGCATCAAACGTATGATGTTCCCATCAATTACAGTAACATCGATAGCTTGGGTTTAGCATATAACATCATACATCATAATATGCACATATGTTAGAGTTTGCAAGGGGACAAATGTAGCTGGGAACAATCCTGGTTGTAGTGAGCCACCCGGCTCCTGTAATAATATGTTGCCACCTCAACTCCCTGGGCCTGGCGTGGACCGGGGAGTATAAATAAAGGGTGACGTCAGCGCTCGTGGCTGACGGCACAGATCCCAGCTTGAGTGTGGCCGTACCTTTATTTCTTGTTCCTTTAGGCCTTGTCCCTGCATCCCACGGGTTGGTGTTCCCCACCGGCAGCCCCCGACCCCCACATTGGCGACGAGGTGGGTGTGAAGCCTACGCGTGCCCTCGCAATGCACATCGGCGATGAAGGCGCGCGACTGTGTCCCTGAGGCCCCGCGACACGAGGAAGGTGATCCGTGGGCTGCGCTGTTGCTGCGCGCGGCCTGGTTGAAGAGGCGGTGGCGTTGGGTGCTGGCAGCCGGCGTGGAGAGGAGCAGTGAGAGGAGCACGTGGTGTGCACCGCCGAGGGCATCAACCGTCCCGAGAGAGTGCGGCCTTCGCCAGGGGCGCGCTCGAAGCTCCAGCGGCCCCCCTGCTGCCACTGAGATGGCTGTGTGGCCCTGAGAGGGGCTGAGAGGTGGCGCTTGGGAGAAGGTACTGCACGGAGCTGGTGGAGAGCTGCGGGGGACAAGTCAGCAGAGCAAGGCCCCTGAGCACGTGTGCTTACGACGGAGGGAGGCCACTGGCAGATTGGCAAGCTCGTGTGTGGGAATTGACCGGCCATTTGAAATTCGGGTGCAGCTGATATTGGGGTGCAAGCCGTCGGAGCTGCGCAAACTCATATTACGCCAACCGGGGATATCGTTAGATGACATTTTGGTGTTGGGGAGAGCCCACAAGACGCGAGAGCGGGGGAGATGGAATCGGCGCTGGCGAGGCGACTGGCCGCTCAGCAGCCACTATACCCCAACCCCATCAAAGAAGAGCGGGTGGATGCCATCTGAAAGTTCAGCGGCCGTGGCAGGAAAGGGGCCAGTGGCAGCGGGGAGCGAGTGGGAAAGAAAGGATGTGGAAATTGCGGACTGGAGAGCCATCCACCGAGGGGGTGCCCAGCACAAGGCAAACAATGTTTGAAGTGCAACAAGTTTGGACACTTTGCAAAGGTCTGCATGAGCACAGCCAGGTCGACAGCAGGCGGAGGCAAACAAAGAAAGCAAAGACCAATAGTGCGCACAGCTCAGGAAGCAGAGGAGGTGGAGAGCATGTGCCGAAGAATGAACATCATGGAAGACGATGAGGAAGACGACGTTTGTAATTTCGCATGCCGGAGGTGCCAATACCAAGAAAAGACCACCACCTATGTGTCAGCTGTGGGTGGGAGATAACAGCATCAAGGCACTCATCGATACAGGGGCCTCCGTCACTATCCTTGACGCCACTCAATATGAGCGACTAGTGCCAAAACCGGTGCTCCTCAAGACAAAGGCGAAAATCTTCACCTACGGGGGGAAGTCCCCATTCCACTTCTGGGCGTGATCGAGGTGGAGGTCAAGCATGGAGAAAGATCGGCAACCACTCGA
Organism: Calotriton arnoldi; assembly: GCA_963921515.1. NCBI lineage: Eukaryota > Metazoa > Chordata > Amphibia > Caudata > Salamandridae > Calotriton > Calotriton arnoldi. The sequence goes on along the minus strand of CAWUFW010008481.1, from coordinate 683,638 downwards.
TTCCATGTAACGCGAGACAGCGCAGGGTCGCTCCTGGGATGCCACTCCGACGAAGATCTGGGGTTGGTGATGTTCGCGAGGCAAGTTCATCAATCCCACGCGGAGTCTGTAATGGCCGAGTTTCCAGAGCTGTTCAGAGGACTAGGCTGTCTGAAAAGGGTCGAGGTCAAACTCCACATAGACGACACGATAAAGCTGGTAGCCCTGAGACATTGCAGGGTACAGTTCCACCTGAGTCCTTTAGTGGAGGCAGAGTTGGATCGCCTGGAAAGGGATGGAGTGATCGAGAAAGTGTCAGGTCCTACCCCGTGGGTATCTCCACTGGTGATTGCCCCCAAGCCCAAACAACCGGGGGCAATTCGCCTTTGTGTGGATATGAGGTTGCCCAACAAGGCCATCAAGAGAGAGCGGCATATCACGCCCACTATCGACGAGATAGTAGCAGACATCAACGGCGCTAAGTGGTTCTCCAAAGTGGACTTAAACTCTGGATATCACCAACTGGTTCTGGAGGAGACAAGCCGCTACATAACCACATTCTCAACCCACGTTGGGCTCCGAAGATTCAAGCGCCTCAGTTTCGGGGTATCATCGGCCGCAGAGGTTTTCCAGGATGCCATTAGGGAAGCGCTATCCGGCCTGGTTGGCGTTATCAACGTCAGTGACGATGTCCTTATCTTCTCCAACTCACTCGAGGAACATCACTTAAGACTCAGAGCGACGATGCAAAGGCTCGTGGAGCAGGGTTTGACCCTCCACAAAGGGAAGTGTGAGTTCTACACGAACTAAGTGGAGTTCTTCGGGTACTGGTTCTCGGCTCAGAAATTACAAGAGGACCCGGCCAAGGTGGAGGCCGTCCGGGCTGCGGCGATACCCCAAAACCAATCCGAGGTGAGGAGTTTTCTAGGAATGGCTAATTACTGTGGCAGATTCATACCCCATCTAGCCACACTGTCAGAGCCTCTCAGAGCTCTCACGAAGAAGGACATCAAATGACGATGGTCCAGCGCGGAGGCGAAAGCGTTCACAGACATCAAAGGAGCGATATTACAGGGGGCGACGGTGGCCTACTTCAAGCCAGGACAGCCAACAGAGCTAGTGGTCGATGCCAGTCCGGTGGGGCTGGGAGCGGTACTGCTACAGCAAGGCCAAGGTGAAGAGTGGGTGCCGATTGCGCATGCAAGCCGCGCACTGACGGCTGTGGAAACAAGGTATGCCCAGATTGAAAGAGAGGCACTGGCAATAAGGTGGGCATGACAACATTTCGACATTTATCTGTGTGGCCACAGATTTACAGTGGTTACCGATTACAAGCCACTCGTACCCCTGTTTGGTGGCACGGCCAGGAGTGGGCCTCCAAGATTCGAGAGACGGGCAGTCCAAATTCAGCATTATAACTTTGACGTCGTTTACCGCCCAGGAATTAATAATCCGTCCGATTACCTGTCCAGACATCCAAATGCGGGTCGGCCGGAGGCCCCTTCGGAGGTTGACGAAGGCTCAGAATCATTTGTGAAGCAGATTGTGGACGCGGCGTGTCCACGGGCGCTGTCAGTGGAGGAAATCGTACAAGCCACCAACGAAGACGCCTGCCTCCAGGCGGTCAAGGAAACCTTACACAACCACCAATGGAAAACATTCCTTCAGGGATCCAGCAGTTTGACAGACGAGGAGCGGGAGACAAGACTCGGTCCATTGAGATGTCAAGAGGAGCTGAGTGAAGGGTGCGAGGGAGTGATACTCCAGGGTGCGCGTCTGGTGATACCCTCCAGGCTCTGGAGGAGGACAGTGGACCTTGCCCATCAAGGACACCAAGGGATCGAGAAAACCAAGGCCCGCATCAGGTCCAAGGTATGGTTCCCCGGTGTTGATCGGATGGTGGAAGACAAAGTAAGGGGTTGCTATGCATGCCTGATAACGGGAGGGGAACCGCCAACTCTCCCAATAATCACAGAAGCACCCAGCACCAAGCCCTGGGCCAACATCAGCATGGACTTTGGGAGCTTCCCGGATGGGAGGCACACGGTTGTCATGATGGACAGTTACTCCAAATTTGCCGTGGTGGAAGTGGTGCACTCAATGGCCTTTGAGGGGTTGAAGCCCATCCTGGAGAAAACCTTTGCGCTGCTGGGAATGCCCGAGGAAGTACGCACTGATAACGGACCACCCTTCCAGGGGCAGGAATTCCACGAGTACATGAGCCTACACAACATCCGTCATCGCAAGATAACACCTCAGTGGCCCCAAGCGAACAGCGATGTAGAGAGGTTCATGAGAACGGTGAACAAAGCCCTGCGGATTGGTGTGGACCAAGAAGAAGATCTCGAAGGGTGCCTGCATAGGTTCCTACGGGCATATTGTCAAACCCCTCACTCCACCACGGGGTGTGCTCCCAGTGATCTGCTGATGCGGCGAGCGGTGAGAGACGTAGTGCCTACAAGCCAGCGATGGGTGCCCTCTGTTCTGGATAGCAGCCGAACACAAACCAAATGACAGCAAACCAATGACAAAGCCAGTCAGCAGCGGCGAGCCCGGAACTGCCATCTTTGCAGAGGAGATCAGGTGGTCGTAAAGAACCGATACCCAGGCTCCAAGTTCCTCACCCCATTCGAGAAGGAACCATGGGAGGTGATACCAGTGCAGGGATCCATGATCACTGCGAGGAGAGGAAGACATCAAATAGCTAGAAATGCTTCGTGGTTCAAGAAAGTGGTGGGACCGGCGCCGGCCCGGACCGAAGAAACGGAGCCCTGAAGTGATGTGAGCTCGCCCCCGGGGGAAGTCAACGACCGGGTGTCAGAGATGGAGGAGTCCCAGGGCGGTGAGGAGGGATTCCATGAGACGGCGCTGCCCACCAGCGCAAACCCGGAGACCGAGGAGGGCATCAATATCCGAGGAGGACGCCCTTACCGGCTAAGAGACAATCCTCAGCCCAGTACCCGGTTGAAAGACTTTCTGTGCTAAAGTGACATTGATGAAGGCGTTGGTGATTGGACATTCAGCACAGTCAAGTTTGTTATTTTTGTTTGTTATGTTTCATTTTGGTTTAGTTCATTGTTTGGCCACCCGTTGGTTGGATGGGATGTAGTGAGCCACCCGGCTCTTGTAATAATATGTTGCCACCTCAACTCCCTGGGCCGGGCGCGGACCGGGGAGTATAAATAAAGGGTGACGTCACCGCTCGTGGCTGACGGCACGGATCCCAGCTTGAGTGTGGCCGTACCTTTATTTCTTGTTCCTTTAGGCCTTGTCCCTGCATCCCACGGGTTGGTGTTCCCCACCAGCAGCCCCCGACCCCCACACCGGTTATGTGTCGTATTCATCGAGCATGAGATCAACCCGGTACCCGTTTTGGTCTCTTGTCGTTGTCTAATCCTGAGAGGGGACTCCGTAGCCTCTACTTTGAGGCGCACACACATGTTTTTCCAGGTGTGCTAAATTGCTAAGGTGGTTTATTTGTGCTGTGGGTCTAATTAAAACAAAATACGTGTGACACATCGACGTAGAAAAAGACCACCAAATTGATTTCACATGTACAGAGGAAATGCCGTCAACTGCATTAGATTCATAACTGTGTCAGGTCATGTTAACCTGCAGTTTACTGGTTTTGACTCTCTTCTGCCAATCACATGATGAAATACCTGAACAACAACCAGTAGTTTCATTGGGTGAAGTAAAACATGAGAATTTTCTGGAAATGTATTTTTGTTTGTTTCTGTAATAATATTATCCCAAAAAAGCACATGATTTACAGAAGTAGTTACATCTGTCCAAAATAATGATGAGGATGTTGTTATCATAAAAGTAATAATTCCAATGATAACTACAAGCATGTTATATGTAAACTATAACGAAGCATCATTTTTGTAATTTTCTAAAAACATGATATCGGTTCAGGTACCGAATACTTTTCATCATAGGGGTATTTTTCATTTTAATGCATTTATTTAAAAAAAATCACTCAACACATCTCGTTCCATTGGGAGCTAGTCGCTTCTTAATACTCTCTCTGCCAGTTCGTCTCACCCGGTGCCTTTATGTCTGCATAACAGTTCACAGTCCATTATTAGTTCCCTAAGAGTCTCATCTATATTCATCTGTCCTGGTTTTAAAGGGCTAATATGCAGAATGAGGCGCTGCGGCAGTGGCATGTTTAAAGCTCTCTCACTCATCAAACACTGAGGGCCAAGGCGCAGAGACGACGGCTCCTGTTTGATGGTGTGTGGCAGGGGTTGCATACCCTCCGCTGCCAGGACACATCTCTTTATTTTGAGGACGTACACTATTATCTGCATGCTAGTCGGCACATCCCAGTTTTACCCAGCGGAGGGGAGACCACCCCCTCCTTATCGTTTGACAAATTTGTATGTTTTTTGTAGCAACCCAGCTCATGCATTATAAAATTCTGATCCGAGGAGGGAGCAGGAAGGGCGTGTAGGCAGCCTCGATGGCTCATCAATGGTAACAATTCAAATGTGAATGCGAGTTCAGCTATTTCACTTTCCCACCTTCAGTTTATGACATTATGAGCCAATACTGCCTCCGTAGGCTACCCGCCAATTCCGCTTTTTTCTAAAAAGACTCCTGTCCCCCAGCACTCCACCTGTTTTTCTCTGTCTTAAGCACGCTACCCAGTGCTTAATTTGAGCCTGTGGTTGCCGGTAGGGGGCACCTGCAGTTATTTCTGGGGGCCACCACTTATTTTTCTGCACCAGGCATTTACTGTGAGTGAAAGAGGGGAAAAACAGGCAAACGGAAAAGAGGAGGATGAGAAGACTCAGTATTCTTTACTCGCACATCGGCCCCGTGTTTCAAAGGAGAGTTTTGGGCACCGCCACTCTTTCATTTACAAAACAAGCACTGACCCTACCTGTCGGCAATGACAGAGTCTTACCAGTGTACATCACAGCTGAGGCCTATTTCTTTTAGGACCACTCAGGATCCTTCATAGCAGCTCTGTGCAGCAGTGTGCAACGGAAGAACAGCACAGTCTACTTCCCGCGTGGCAGTGGCACATCTTTATGAGTGGCTGAGATGGAGTCTGGCCAGCTCGTGGGAGGCTAGGGCTGCGGGTCTGGGTTAGATATGACTCCTGTTGATGTGCAGAAAATGATTGAAAAAACTGTGTCAAAGGCTTTGGCAGCTAATTTAAACACTAAGGGCCCGATTACGATGTCGTTAGGAAAGGCTCCGAATGGGATTCGGTTTTGCAGAATCCGATTCGGAACCCTTGTTTCTGAATGAATCGTACACATTTCCCAACGACCGATTACGATGCCCGGAAACCATTCTAGCAGTCCGAATTGGTTCCAAAAGGCATTTGGACAGTCCGAGTCTTTCAGAGCCGATTCATACAGCTCAATGGAGATGGTTTCCGGATGAGCGATTACAATAACTGATTCGGAGAGCCGTTCCAATTCGGTCTGCCCGAAACAAAACGGCTGTCGGAATCAGTCTTTTGGGGCCTGTTGCAGGCCTCCCTTCACCTGGAGGTATCCAAATGGGGCCCCTGGGGTTACCCAAGAGACCCCTCTTCCCAACCATGCACAATGTGGTGGGCACCATGGGTACCCGCCACAGAGAGCTAGGTTTTCCCCAACCACCCCTTTTTTCAATGGCAGCCTGTGTTCTCGTTCAGAACACAGCCTCCCATTGAAGTCAATGCGATTCCGACTGAACAATGTTGGGAAGCATCGTAATCGGTCCTCCGGACTCGCAGGTCCCGATTCGTTTGGAAACGAGTCCGAGACCAATTTGTTCGGAACAGTTTCCTAACGACATCATAATTGGGCCCTTAGACGACAAAGAAAGCAAAAAGACCTAGATCTCCACCTCTGCACACCTCCTCTCAGCCTAGTCCTGAAATTCCAGCGACTACATCAGGGAAATAGTGAGAATGGAAGAAATGATGGACATTTTATCTCTTGTAAGAGATAATCCGGGTTTTCCTCCATTCCAAGGGGATGCAGAAGAGGGAGTCTTCGAACCTCCATATGTACAACTGCTTCCCTAACTACCTCTTTCCATAGCAGGATTACAGAATTGGTTTTGGCAGAATGAAAGGAGCTAGATAAAATATTGATTCCCAAATTGCTCTAGAAATTGTAGATGATGGAAAAGGGTGATGACTCTTTTCCTCATCCCATCAATGTCGATGCCATCTTAGTAACCTTGATAGGTAGAGTCTCTCTAAATCCTGAGGAGTGTACACCAATTGAATCGATGGATAAAAAGGTGAATTCAGCTCTGAAAAAAAGCATTTTCAGGTGAGAATTTGGCACTTAAGACGAGCATGTATTCAGTGTATGTGGCTCAATTGATGGTCACAGATTTTGCCAAATTATCGGAGGCCATGAGAGGCCATCCAAAAGGCTACCAATTGTGGGGAGTTGTTAGTAGCAATGTTGCAATAATCAAAACTGATAGCTGACATTTCTTCAGACTTAATCAGGACAGCTGCCTTAGCATCAAGTTCTGTTTTGTCAGCATGCAGGAATTTAAGGATGAGTGACTGGAAGGTTAAAACAGCAAAAATGTCAGCTTTGTTGAAGATTTCATGGAAAAATTAAATTTTGTTCTCAATTAGATGGCATGATTTCTAAGGCTTTCAAGAACAGACACCATGCTCTAGCTTACAACGGTAAGGCATCGTCATCTTACCAGAAGGATTAAGGGTATTCGTCAAGGTACTCACCCAAGAGAGAATACAAGAATTTGGTTGATAAGAAGAAGAAATATCAGCGAAAGAAATCTTGTTCGAAGGGTGACTTCTCTAAACATACCACTGCGAACAAGAACTTTTGACAACAATGGAAATCACAGGACTCCAGTGATAACAAGACTCCAAACTTCCTGCATGTCTGGGAGAAGTAGGTTTCGGACCACTGTGTTCTAATTGTAGTATAAAATGCTACGTAATTGGTTTTGTGCAATAACCTCCAGAAACAGGAATGCTAGTGACTCACATTCCAAAGAACTTATTGAAGTAAAAGTCTCTTCAGGAAGAAATACAATCTTTACTTGACAAGGCAGCAATAGTGCTGGTTCCGGGGGTAGAAAAGAGCAAAGGGGCAAATTCAATTTTGTTTCAGGTACAAAAGGTATCAAGAGAAATCAGGCTGATATGGGACTTCAAATGGGTCAATACATGGTTGAAAACTACTCATTCTCATATGGTCACTTTGCAAACAATAATGCCAATGGTGAACAAGGACAATTTTCTATCCTCAGTGGATCTGCAAGGTGCACATCTACACTTTCCAATGAGATAATTACTTCAAAAATGTCTAAGATTTGCCACTAATGACCAATATTTTTTGTTCAGGATTCTGTCCTGCAGTTTAAAATCCTCTCCAAGGGTTTTACGAAAATATTGCCACCTCTGGTTTGCCTTCTTCATCAGAAACAAATCTATGTACATCCGTATTTGAACGAGATGCTGGTCCAAGGTGTTTCAAGAGATCTGGTATCTTTCCACATGGAACGAGTGCTCACTCTTTTGTAAGATCACTTATTTCTAGTGAACTGGAAAATATCAATTTGCTTACTACCACAAGATTTGCTTCAGTGGAGCAATGTTTCAAACTACAGTTGGTGTTGTAACTCTTCCAGAGAAAATACTTTTAAAGGTCAGGTCACACATAGAAAATCTGATGGCTTAGACAAATCTGTTGATCTCGTCCTGGACGCAAGTTCAGGGTAACTTGGTTGCCATGAGCTTTCTGGACTCTTGGGAGACGTTCCATCTTCACCAGTTAATGAGGTCTTTGCTGAAGAGCTGGTCTCCACACTCTTGATCTGATCAGGAGAGTAGCAATGACTCAGGAAATGAGGGAGGAGTTTTCTTGGTAGCCGGAGGATAATCTATGGCAGGGAGTTCTCTTCTCAACTTCCCCAGCGATGATAATCACAACAGATGCAAGGCTGACAAGTTGGGGAGATTGGATAAGAGTACAACAGATCTAAGGTTATTGGTCCCTCTCACAAAGTTAGAAAGTCTCCACTTGGGGAGAGTTGGATGCCATAAGAAGAGCATTAAAGGGGTTTGCCAACCTGGTATATGGCAGACATGTTCTTGTAAGGATGGACAATGTCACAGCTAAGGCGTTTATTAACGAGCAAGGGCGAGCAAGCTCTTACTCCTTGAACATGATTTCAGACAGAGTGGGCCCAGAACACAGTTTTGCCTCTGGTGGTAATTCACAATCAAAGGGTCAGCAACTCTCTGGCAGACAGCCAGAGTCAGAAGATCCCTTCATCAATTCACTTTTCTCTACATCCACAAGTTTTTAACCTCTAGAAGAGGTTGATGTGAGGTACTTGACTCTAAAAGTCTTCTTTTTAGTTGCCATTATGTTGGTGAGGAGATTAGGAGAGCTGGGGGATCCTTCTTGTAAGCATATTGTAAGATTTTCCAGGACAGAGTAGTCTTACGGCTATGACCCTCTTTTACTCCAAAGATTAACTCGCTCTTTCTAGGGACCAAGAATTAACCTTGCCTGAGTTTTTCCCTTTTCCTTCTTCGAAGGAAGTACACAAGCTACACTCATTGGATGTTAGGACTCTTGATATATATTCACATAGAGCGGTCCCCTACAGAGTAACTGAAGCTCGTTTTGCTAGTTTTGGTGCTACAATGAAAGTGGTAGAAATGTCTATGGCTTCATTAAGTTGTTGGGTGCGAACTCTTCTCTCACCAGCCGACAAATCAGTGAATCAGGTTCCTCCTCTAGTGGAACAGCTGAAGCACATCCTCTTACATGGCTGAGCTGCAGGGAGCTCCCATTTCTAAGATTTGCTGAGCAGCAACATGGGCTTCATCAACCACCTTTATAAATCATTATAGAATTGTGCAGGCGGTGGAGTTAGAGTACATCCTGGGAACAAAAATTCTGTCTCCTCTGCAGTAATAGGTGACACTTTATGTTGTTTTTGGTGATTGGTTAAAAATAAAGACATGGTATTGGGGTTGTATTGTATCTTCAGTTGCATGATTCTTTTGTTGCTTGGTACATCTCATATTGTTATGAATTTAATCGAGGGAGGCACGAGGTGGTAATGCATCAATAACCTACCTGATAATTTCAATTTATACATCTCTCCCACCCTCCCTTTAAAGACTAGGCAACTTAGTCTTAAATGGGCTAAACCTGTGAACCAAACAAGTGAAATGGTTTGGTGGAGGAGTCTTTATAGGAAACAAGCAGAATGAGTGGGGTGTCTATGGAGGCAGGACTGCCTAATATTGTTATGAATTTAAGCAAGGGAGTATCACTCATAGTAATGCAACTATCAGGTAAGTAATTGAGCAAATGGCAGGGTTCATTGTCTTCTTCATGTCGATAATTTTTGCTTCTCCAATTTGACCAAAGTCAAAGGCTATATTTGAATATGTGTCAATGTCATTGCAGATGCTTTTTTCAGCGAAAAACTATACACAGAAATGTGATCTGATAGCTTCATAATAAGAACAGAAAGTCTGCAATCAAAAGATAATTACAAAGACAAATATAATCATGGTAAGAATAATAAGCATTGAAAAAACTGATAAAGGCTAAGAGCAAGTGCACTTGTAAATGTGGAGGAAAAATGTCGAAGAACACATATGGAAATTGAAGTTAGTAATAACAAGAGCATAGGTTATTCAATAGAGGCCAAGGTAAAAGTAGTTACATATCAAGTTAAGGTTTGGAAGTATACAAGATGATTAATAGTTAAGGCTCTCCACTACCTCACAACATCAACGTACAGAACCAACTTATGCGAGTCATTTCCAACTATGATTCAGTAACATTAGTGCCTGTTAACATCGGAGATGCCCTACATACTAAATGGGAGGTAAAGGAAAGCTGACCAATGATGAAATATGAATGTACCCAAAAGCAGCACAGGCATACACATGGACTCTGCAGCTTACTCCACAGCCATGATATTAGACATGCAACAGAGGGCTTTTGTAAATACTGAAGTGTGATGATGGGGCAGAGAAATCCCAAATGATTGATTGGGAAAACTGAAGAACCTGAGATGGGAAGGGCAAGTTCAGCTCCCTTCCCCACCTCCGATGCTGGAAATGATCCCAGCACTGGAAGACCTTGCAGCCTGCAAATGAAAGAGTTGGGGGGTGAAAGTCAAGAACATAAATATCAGCTATTGCACACCTCCACCTAACTCACTCCACACCTGTCTGCATATGCATAGAATGTTGGATTAACAATGCATTTCTAAATAATTTCAAATTTGACAACCTTTTCTCCTGATTCGAGAACTGGATATCTGTAACTCAGAGGAGGGTATGCTCTATAAGCAAAATTCAAAACACCATCAAGAAGTATAAGCAACACGAACAATTGGTGTAGCACTTCCAAGCTGCTTAGAGCCAAGCCATTTGAGTATTGTCCATACTTGTTATCAAAACACTGTAACTTTCTTTGAGAGACCAGTTAAAGAAATTGAAGTTGGATGTCTAACCACAGCTATGACTTTGGGCTCTGAAGAAAACTTGTCCTCTAGTGAATGTCCCACAAATTGCAGCCCCTGCACCTATTATATTCTGGTGTTACAGTGACCCGCTTCAGTGCAAACTCTACTACAGAAATCTCCTAGTGACATTAGGGCTGCTGTCAAAGGATTAAACTCACCATTGCACATCTATTCATCATGGGCTATTGCCTACACAATCATATTTCTAGATCTAGATCATTCGGTCAATGTCTCTTCTTAAAAGTCACTGCAGGAAAAGCTTAGAGGACTGACAAACTGTGGACCCTGAGCAACTACCAGATATTACTCTTAAGACTTTGATGTGAGAACAAGTATCAGTCAAAATGATCATGGAGTCAGCCCATGAAGACACAACCACAACAGTGATGGATGTGAAATCCCTATAATCAGATCTAGCATCTTTACAGACTTAGCTAGACTCTACATACAGAATGCCCACTGAAGTGCCCAGATGAACTGAGGCTCTGACTTGGGAAAGGAATTGCAGCTCTGGTGTAAGAAAGCGATTGATTAGGAAGACAGGAGTTGTAGAAACACAGTATTGTGCTCTGGAAAAGCCCAAGACCTAAAAGTAGATGGCATTTGAGATCTTCTGGAATCATGTATCCTAGAAGTGATCAAACGTGCTTGTGAATCACATGTGAAATCCCAAAGCGTACATTGAATCTGTTCCAAGTCCATGTGAAAGTCAAAAGCACCCAGGTCCATGTTTGCTACATCACCAATAAGCATTGCAAGTGCTCTACATGGTCAAAGAAACATAATGGTTCACTCGCTTTTTAGTAATAGAAAATTTAGTTTGATGATGCGTGAGATGCCCACCTAGCTCTGGGGCTCTGGTGATGCGGTGACTTTGGTGTTTTTTTCTTCCCGGTTGATGGCTGGGTAACTGCTCCACCAGGACAGTGCTGATGTCCTCATTAGTGCTTTTTTAAGCCTCGCATTGGTTGGCTATTGCCTTTTTCCAGACGGCGCTCCTAATCTGAAGTACTGCAGGACGCAACAGCCATCTTGTTCCACAGAGGTCACACTTTTTCCCTACTCTCCATTGTGTACTCGTCAGAAATGCTGACTAGTTGTTTTCCACATGGCAAAATTAGTTTATTCAGATGTTTTTTGTCCATTATCCATTGTTAAATGTTTCCTGTAATGGCAATCTGCAGCTCTGTTACATATGAAGATGTGAGCTTCTCCTCATGGCAGTGCTTTGAGTATCATTCACTTTATATTTTCCCTGGAAATTTCTGGTGATTTTTTGATACAACCTCTAAAGTTTGTTTTTCTGCTGAACAAACTTCTACTTGAAAGTTACCCAGCTTCTTATATCAGCATTCATTTTCATCTATATGGAGATGGCAAGACACCTTAAATGTACAGCTAAATCTGTTTCAAAAATGTAAAAGCAGAGAATTTCCTCTGACTTACATGCTATAATTAATTATTCTTTTGCCATCAAGCAGAAAATGATGCCTTCTGCAATTCCTAAATGTGTCTTTCCCTAAATCATCGAGGGGCATATTTATCATAGTGGTGTGCCACCCTTGCTCCACGAAAAGGGGTGCAAGGGCAACGCAACACTAAAGTCAGATTTATCAAGCCACGCACAGCCACCTTGCATGGCCCTGCATGGCTTGCTAAATCTAGAGTAAAGCAACGCCGTACAAATCGCTGCTGTGCATTACTTTGCCCAGGCAGGCGTTCCATGGGTGGAGCATGGGTGTTCCCACGCACCCACCCATGGATTTTGGTGCTTTCCTAGATTTACCATGGGTGGTAGACCTGGGAATGCACCACCCAAGGTGAGGCGCAACAAAGAGAAACATCTTTATTTCTCCTCGTTTTGTTCGTCTTTCTATGTGTGCTGAATTCTGCAGCACACATAAAAAAATGCCTCTGAGTATTGTTTCTGTGCAGGAAGGCCCTTCCTGGACAAAAACAATCCTACCTGCAATGCAAGCACCCTTGCACCATGACGCATGGGTGCCTGCATTGGCGCAAGGCAGCACATTGTGGACAGAAATGCACTGAATAATGTTAAATATGGTGCATTTCTGCTCTTTCACGCCACACAGCAAGGTGGCTTGCTGCATTGCCCTGCGTGAAAGTTTGATACATTTGGGCCCTAATTCTTTACTAGCTACTAAAACATTGAAACAAGACCTTCCATCTCCAAATGCATCCTTTTCATCTATAGTTATTACAAGAAATAAGACTACCTTGTCCTCATGTTGAAGAAACAAATAGACCTCACAAACACAGGACTAAAAGTGGTCTTCTATGGAGAAAATGTGTATAGATGCAGAGCAAAGAATAAGTGACATCCAGGATACTACTGTTCAGATTAAATCTATGCAGAAGGAAATAATTACAGAAGGTGTGGAGAATAGGAATAGAAGGAAAAATTTGCGTATTCAGGGTCTATCAGAGGAAACTGAAGGAAATTATCCAATAGCTTGTGTTGTGTCTTTTCTTCCTAAATTATTAGATTTGCCAGAACTACAAATCCCCAGATACAAACATTCTATCATTTGTACTAACTCAAAATGGATTATAGTTTACTTTCTACAATTCACTGAGCGTGTCACAGTTCTAGATGCAGTTCTATAGGAAATCCAGTGCTAATAGAAGGAAGCATTTTTTAGATTTTCGACCAGCTCTTCTTTCTATGCAAGCTTGATTTGGTTTGATCCATCCATGGTAATTTAATGTGACATACTAACATCAAACAATTACATATGATGATCCAGCTAAACTTAAAAGCAAGGAGAAGAGTCAATGGACACATCAAGACCATCCTCCTCTTAGGCTATTGAAAGACTTGTTGGTTGTGGTTTTTCTTCCAATATGCTGATGATGCTTATATGTTTTTGGTTTCATTGCAGGTTTTCCTCATTGTCTTGTTCCTATTCTGCCCTATCGTCTCATATGTAACACTGTCACTGCACCTGTGAATCCCTGGCTGGGTCATCTCCACAATGTGCTGTCTCCACTCCTCGAGTTTCTCTACAGGTACACTACTTAGTCACCCTCTTTTTGGTATGCACTGTCTTTTCTTCCTAATTATTAAGCTTTCTTTTCCTTTTTTTACTCTCCTTTTTATGTATTGTGTTTTCTTTGTTCTTTTGTAGCTTTGGTTCCCATTTTCTTCAAGTCTTTCTCTGAATGACATTGTAACTTCTTTCCATGTGTTTCTAAGATGCATTTTGTAGACCTTGTTCTCTTTATGTTTTTGTTTCTCATAATTCAGGGTTATTTCTTGGAATATTAAAAGTTTTAATCATCCAATTAAGAAATAGAGTTCTTTCTTACCTGGTAATGTTTAAACGTGATATTGCTTTACCGCAAGAGACTCATTTATTTGACATAGAAGCACAGAAACTTAGGACAGGCTGGCTAGGAAACGTTCTTGTAGCTCCTCGCTTAAAAAAGAAAAATGGTATGATTATTTAATGTAATAAATATTTAGATGTTATCATTAGGTTGCAGCAAACAGATATTGAGGGGAGATGGATAACTGCTGAATTGAATATTAATAAAATCCCTTATACCATATCTAATTTTTATGGACCCACACAAAATGATCATACAGTTTGGCCAGATTTAACTAAAAAATTTGTAAAATGTGATGACCAGTATTTCCTGCTGGGAGGTGATGGTAATTAAATGCTGGATCCCCTTACAGACAGAAAATCCAAGGGTATGTTTAACACAATTCTTTAGTTGATAGTAAGAGAATTAGCAATCCAACACTAAGAGAATATTTCTTCTGTTCTCCATCGCACTCTCAATCTCGATTGCATTATATTTTTATATATACGTCCTTAGTCCCTCATATAGTGAGTTCTGAAATTGGATCCATTTTGATATTCGGCTACACCCCTATAATTACAGATATTGACTTGATTCCTTGTATTAAAAAACATTCCAACAATTAGAGGTTTCACAATTCACTTCTCGACAACCCAGCTTTCACTACTGCCTTCCAAGATTTTGACAGTTAGGTTTTGATAAACACATAACATCTCCATCACCCATTAATGTTATTTGGGATGCTGTCAAGACTGCTGCTTGTGGCTTTATAAAAGATATTGTTTCTTAAAGAAAAAAGTTTCAGAGTATAAATGAACTTTGGAACGGATAAAAAAGTTAAAACTCCAGTTTTTACACGTCAAATTCAGAAAAGACTCTTCAGGATTTAGGTAAAGCAAAATTGGGTTTTAATAAATCATATAATGGATCAACCTTTATCCTCAAAATGAGTGCAGATTTTATGAGGGTTGCAGTAAAGTAGGCAAATTGATGGCAAATTATCTTAAAAACAGGAAAGAAAGGGCTAAAGTGGAGTCATTTTTAAAGATACTGGTACTCTTTTATATAAGGATAAAGATATTGCTGATGAATCTGTAAAATTTTGTGAAAACCTGTATTCGCCTGAATCTCCCTCTAATGTGTCCAAAAGGACCTATGAAAGATTGTTTGTACTTTGCATCTTTGTAACATATTGTTTTTTGCCTGATATTGTAAAGGCAATTTCAATTTAAAAACCTGGCAAGGCCCATGATCCCGATGACTTTTCCATAGAATTTTACTCAGATTTCTTTAACAATTTACCTCCTAAATAATTGGACTTGTTTCAAAATTCAATCTCTACGGGAGTCTATATTGTAACGTTTCAAGACATCACTATTTGTCTCATCCCAAAAGATGGTAAGGATTCCACAGTATGTAAAAGTTAAAGGCACATTTCACTTGTTAACATTGATTATAAAACGTTTGCAAAAATGTTGGCACTCCATAACAAACTCTTTTTGTCCCGATTAATTAGTAGGAAACCATCTGATTTTATTAAAGGGAGGCAGAAAAAGCTTTTGATTGAGTGAGTTGGGATTTTCTTTTCAAGGCACTGAAATGGTATGGATTTGGTTTTCAATTTATCTCTAGGCTCTCTATACTTTATAGTTCCCTGAAGTCTTGTATGGGTACTAATGGGTTGTCATCAGATTATTTTTCTTTAAAAAGAGGTAGTCCCAACCATGCCCACTTTCTTCAATATTATTTATTTTGCATTAGAACACTATTTAAAAACAAAATAGGGACAATCCTGATATTGCCGGTTTTAAATATGATTCTACGCAATTAAAATTGGCTGCTTATGCAGATGATGTTCTCCTCTTTGTCTCTAATTCTGACTCCTCTTTGCCTAATCTTTTACAGAAAGTAGTTCCTTATCAGAGTTTTCAGGTTATAAAATTAATGTAGATAAGAGAGATGTTCTGTCCTACAATAACTTGTGCCCCAAACAAATGCTTGAGGAGATTGTTTTTTGTTGGGCTCCTTCTAAAATAAAATATTTGGGTATAATTCCATTTGAAATACCATTGCTCCTAATTCAAGGAATTGCTAGTGAAATTGAAACCCTATATAGCTATTTACCTTGGTGGGGTAGATTGGACTCAATTAAATGATGCTCTCTCCTCTGATTATGTACACAATTTCTATGATACAACTTAATACCCCTTGTTCCGTTTTTAAGAAAATCGACTCACTACTTTCTACATGCCTATGGAATAATAAAAGACCAAGGCTACTCTTATCTAAACTTAAGAAGGATCGGTATTATGGTGATATTACATTTTCAGATTTTCCTTCATATAACAGGGCTGTTACTTTAAAACAAAGGTCATATTGGTTGTTAACTAATGCTGATTTATTTTCCCCTTTATGAGTCGATGTGGAAAAATCATATATTCATCTATTTTCACTCACAGAATTTCTTTACTTCACATCTGGTCCTCCTAGATTCTCTACTCTTATTTTTAAATTTGCCTGTAAACGCCTTGATCCTTATTTAAGATACTATAAAATACCAAAGAACGAGCTTCTTAAATCCTCCCTTTGGCAAAATAATTACATTAAAATCAAAAACGAATCTATTCCAACAATTCACTATTTTTTCGAGAGACAGAGACAGCCCTATTTGGCCAATTGGCACCTCAAAACCTGGTGTTGTGAGAAAACGGCTTTACTGATGGTCTCCAAAACGTAAGAACAACTAACTTCATGAATAACGTAGGCTCAGTAGACTCGGCAGCCACTATCTGGAAAGCCTTCAAAGCGGTGGCCCGCGGCCAGTCACATTAAGTCACTTATTACTGCCTTTAAAAAAGACCAATATAGGGAGGCACAGGGACTCCAAACGGACATAATAGACCTACAACGTGAAGTCACACTAACAGGGGGCACATGCAAAACAATATGATGGTTGACTGCAGACCCAGGAAGAGCTATGATTCCTCAAACTAAATACAGTCAAGCATAACTGGTTGGCGTCCCAACACAGTATCTACGAATGGGGAGACAAAGTGAACTGCCTATTGTCCTCGCTGGCAACCTGAGATCAGGTGTCTAGGGTGACTACATGTATATGCTGGGGTGATGGCAAATGGACCTATACAGCCCACACCATCACCGAAGCCTTCATAGAATACTTTTCCTCGCTATATGTGAGTCACACCCCACCAGATATAGAGAAAACAGTGGCTAATGACCTCCTGGTATATCCTCTTAATATCTCTTAGAGGTGGGAACTTGAAGCTATGCTCACACTGGAGGTGATACAAACTGCCATCGCCTTCCTGAAAACCAATAAGACCCTGGGACGAATGGGTACCCTGGCGAATTCTCTCGGTGCTACTCCTCCCTGCTAGCCCCACATCTCCTCGTCGTGTTCAAAGAGACAACAGAAAAGGACCTCTTGTCACAAGACATAAGAGGAGCAACTATTGTTGTCATTCATAAGACCTAAAAAAACCTCACAGAATGTGTTTCCTTCTGTCCTTCCACCCAATCTTGCTAATCAATACAGAGGCAAAAATTCTAACAAGAAGCTTTCCTATGTGGCTAATTCGAGTCATCCATTCTCTCGTTAAACCAGACCAGAATGGCTTTATGCCAAAGCATGGTACCAGACATTGTATCCGGTGACTACAATTCATTCTGGCCCGAATAGGGGAATTGTGGGAGACAATAGGTCTGGCGCTTATCGACTTCAGAAAAGCATTCAATTTGGTTCATCTGCTCTTCATGTTTCATAACCTCCACAGGATGAACTTTGGTCCTCGCTTCCTATAATTGGTTAGAACATTATATTTCCAACCTTGGGGAGGGTCAGGGTAAATGTAGTGCTGTCCTCCCAATTCCTAATCGAAAGAGACACCAGACAAAGCTGCCCCCTCCTGTTTGTGCAGGTAGTTGAGCCTCTAGCGGAATTGATTTGTTGCAGTGCCCAGTTTTCTGGTATCTAATGGGGCACCCCACTGGAAGAATGAATCTCGCTCTGTGTAGATTACTTGTTGGTTTATGTGCAGAGACTGGAACATTAAGTCCCTAGACAGCTAGATATCCTATGAATACATGGAGAGGCTTCCAGCTTGCATGTAAACTATAATAAATCAAGATACGTACTGGTAGCAGGACCTTGCCCCACTGCAGAGGCGAACTGACCCATTTCAATATTAAAAAGACTTAGGATTAAACTTTACCACAGATCAGCAACAATCTTACAACCTTAATGTCACCCCCTTGTTTCTTACCATGCACAGGGAACTCACAGCCTGGGACAAACTCCCCATTTCAATAATGGGCCAGGGGGCCTTGTTCAAGATGGCGACACTACCTCATTTTCTATACGTCGTCTAAAACTTCACCTGTTACATACCTCTCTGCCCTCTTCAATGACATCAACACATCCCTCAATAAGTTCTATTGGGCCGGGCGCCACCATGGGTCTTGCTCACCAAATATATACAAGCTCCCTTTGACGGGAGACTTGGGATGCCAGACATGTGGTTATGCTATTGAGCATCACAAATAGTAGTAATCAATGACTGGATTTTGAAGACCGAGATGACCCAACCTATCGCCTGGAGCGCACCTCCATGCAGAACTGGGACCTAGAGGCGATCCCTTACAGCTCATCAGTACCCCAGGGGATACTGGAGCCCACCCAAGCCCCCTTGACATGCTGGCATAATGACCTTACGTATATTAAATGACACACAACCATTACCAATAAGATGCCATTGTGACGCGGATCCTGGATACCCCAGGTCTCTGGGTTGCAAGTACTCGTGGTTGGGTCTTTGTCAGCATTTCTAAAATAGATGTATGGTCCAATAATCCCATCAAATCATTCTAAGAACTATCCACAGAGTTCCAACTCCACTCATCCACCATCTACAGCTCAGCATGTTCTGGCACAACACAAGCCCCTCCTACAACATGTAGTGGAATTGAACCCCCTTCGACGAAAGAGCACAATGGAAGGCCTGGGCAAGAAAGGGCTCTCCCACATTTACTGATCGCTGGTGATTAACACACCGGACCTCTACACACTCCTCAGGCCCCACTGGCACCAAGACATTGGCCCACTGACCAATGAAGAGTGGCAAGAAACTAAGATGGCTACCAGATGCTTAACCTTATCAGCCAGGCTTCACCTAATACAATTTAAATACTTACACCAAGTCTATCATGACCCAAAATTAATGTGGCACATCGGGCGCAAACCAAATAATCACCACCTGAGATGCTCTATGGAAGACCCTGGTTTCTTTCACATGATTGGAGCTGCCCTCTCATTACCCTATACCGGAGTAAGATGCACAATACACTTAGTAAAATTGTTAGCTATACACCGACCCTGAACCCCAAGCATGCAATATTGGGTATTGAGGAGTTCATGGTAGATGGGGTGGGTCTCAGACACTTAATTGGCATTGGCTTACTTTTGGCAAAACAAGACATTGCACAATGCTGAATCTCACCAAACCCCCCAAAAATCACAGAATGGATAATGGGAATGGATGCATGTGCGGCAGCTGAGAAATCAGTGTACACAGCCTTTGGCTGACCATGAAAATACCATGCGATATGGGATGCTGGTGGACTACACCAACTTAATGTCCCAAACTTGGATTTGGATTCATTGACTTGCACTATGTCAAGTGTAAAATGTGGTGGTGTGTTGACTTATATGTGGATGTTTTTCACTGATTCCTGTTTTGTTATAAAAATAAAGAAAAATATTCTCTGGGATTTTTCATGATTCCTAATCTTTAGTGTTTGCTGATTTTCAATCAAAATTAAATATCCTACTTCTTTTAGAGGTAAATTTGAATCACTCTCAAAGATAATTGTGGATAGCTTTTTCGTCATTACACTCCCATTCCTCAACATCACTTCTGGACAAAAACCTCATGCCTATCAGAAGTCTAATACTAAAGCTTCTGTCTTATAAAAATTTCTGATGTCTTTGATTTCATCTAGACTTACATTTGATATTGATTTACTTTGGGAACAGGATTTTTAATGGGTGTTGGTCTATCATAGTTTGGGCTAAACTTTGGACTAGATAAAAAATTTCAAGAGCAACAAATATAGCACAGACATTTTATTTTATTTTTAATTGCTTGCTTCTCATCCCAAAATCAATTTGAAACATGTATTAAACTAATGAGCCCAATTGTTAGCCATGAAATAAAATTCTTTGTGATTTAATGCAAATGTGATTCTTCGTTCCAAATGTTAACATTTTGTGGAGAAAGGTTTGGAAATTAAATAATGACATCTTCCAAGTTATTTATCTCTTTCAGGTCGTCTGTCTATTTACTGGTGGGTTAGCGGAGATCTGGTCTCAATCTGTCACTGGTAACAGTTTACTTGGTCTTCTGATAGCTATTGCTTTTCAGCAGATTACAAGTAATTTGAAAAAAAAATCTCTCAAATGTTTCATTTAAAGCATGGTGGTACTCAGTTTGTTGTAACCATAGACTTTATACTAGTTATATCACTTCATTATTGTTGTTTAACAAAAGGAAAAAAATATGGTCACCCATTACAGAATGACTCACCAACTAGAGGTTACAATCTAAGAAAGGGTTTAAAAGAGATTATAGACCTCCTTAAACATGATCACCCTCTCTGCTGCCACAGTTTATTATTCAAGTAAGCAATTTCTGGGATGTGTTTTGGGTTTTTGTATATTGTCTTCATTACTCTTTAAGCATGCGAATGTATATAGTATTCATACTATTTCCTTCTTTATCCTTCTTTTTTTATCATTCCTAAGCTTTTACAGATATATAAGCTTCTGTAACCAGTTTTGTTTTTTCATATATGAGAAGATAATTTCATTTTATTACTAATAAGAATTGTTGTATCCATGCATTAATCAAATGCTGTTATTGCTATGTATACTTAATAAATTTGATTTGTTTGTTGCTTTATTATGAATCTGTTTCATACATTATATGCACTAAATAAAGCTTTGTAATTTAAAAAAACATAATACAAAGTTATATAACAGCTGATCTCTTTCATGAAACCAATCTGAAACAGAAGTTGTTTCTTGCTCTGCAGTACATACGATGTAAATAGGGCATTCAATATTGACTGCTAGAATCAGTTACCATGCTCATCTGACAGAATAAGGAATCCCAAAATCCAGAAAAACTAGAACTGTTTTTAGACATAGACACCACATATCCCTCAGCTTTGACAGAGAGTTCTAGAGCAGTGAAATATGCTGATGTGAGATATGATGAACAGCACGGCACTGATAACAGAACAGGAATGGTTGGCATCAGTCATGAAAAAAATTGGACAAATAGAGAATGATCTAGAGAAGGGGTGGCAGGTTGAAGCAGAGACAAATCAAGATCACCACTTAAATCATAAAAAGTGGACCTTTGATTATCCAATGCTATTCCTGCATTCTGTAACTCATTCTCATGTACTACAGACCATAAGTATTTGACAAAGCTCAAAAGAATCAATGAAACATAATGTCATCTGCGAAAGAATGTTTGGGAAGTGACCTTCATTTTCAACTTGGTATTTTGACAATCCCTCCCCTCTGAATAACAGGACTGTCCTTCTTGATTCAGTGATGTATATTACTCCATTGCCCAATACATGTTGCATCTCCTCAATCTACAGTGGCCTGCATACATAGATGCATGTTTTGTTTCTTCTCTGACACTACTAACCAACGGCATACCACAATATTTGCCCACCATTGTTAGAGGACAAAAGAGTTATCTCACCCCATCTCAACAACATACAGCCTTTAGATTGGAACCGCCCCACCCCCACAACATAGGCAGCTTATCTTCCCCACCTGTTTCCTTCCAATAAATTACTAAACTGCATTTCCAGCACAATCATTTGATCTTGGCCTGCCCACTCTTCTATGTACACAAGAGAGTGCATTTCTGTGGTGAATGGCTTGGAGAAGAGGGTGTCAACGAAGAATATCATTAAATCGAAGACCTGCATTTTGACCGTTTCTTAACTAAATATTAAAAGTTATATTCTTAGGCAACTTTGCTACTGTTGACTTGACAAAAGTTTCCCAGTTTGATCTCCTTCAATGTGAATAATTTAAAACAGTATTTAAAATGTTAAAAGATACTGCCATATGTGGCCTGAAAATCCCCCACAAAGCTCTAACTCAGGAAACCCACCGCTCACAGGTAGAATCTAAAATACTTAAAGGGGATTGAGTTGATGATGATAAATAGGAGCAGCCCTCTTAAAACTGCAGATGCCATGAATACCCACATCCTCAAAAAGATGTGGTTTCTCAATACTGATTTGAAAAACATACAACATACGGTAAAAAGATGGATTGACCTGATGGGACTTTATGCATTTGCTAAAATAGATACTCTCAGTTCCAAAATCCTTCTGGGCTCCATATAGTTCCACATCACAAGCTCTAGCATCACTCTCAAGGATCCTCAGTGACTTTGGCTCCACAAGGGTGGGACATAGATTCAGGGGGAGAGTTTATGGAGTGGGACAATCCCCTAATAATTTCCTAGTCGTGTTTTGACCTGGCAATGAAAGTCGGATAGGTCAGTTGCAGCATCAGTGACATAAAGTCACTCTTGCCGCACATTGGGTAGAGGTGAGGGAGGCAATATATTAACAGGAAGAGTGAAGCTATAACTGAACCAAAGGTCTGACTTAGCTCTAGGAATCCGTGCACAAGCCGAGCCATGAAAATTGATGGCATGTAAATCACGCAATAAACATCATGCAAAAATATGATAAAGTTGCTTCAAATTCCAAAAATGTTTATTTCTTTAACTTGCTGAAGTACTTCAGATTATATCACTGCATTGAGAGGTATTTGCTTAGGATTAAACAAAAATGTAAGTAGTTTTGAAGCAGCAATATAATACCCTGATACTTGCATGGAGTGTCAGTCAAGCCTAATCCCTTGTAGGAGTATTGGGGATTCACCTTCCACAGAAATTATTTGGAAATATTGTAGCTGTACAATGCATTATTCAGCTCAATTCTCTTAAACAGTTTCTAAAGATGTCTGTTCCTATGGCTTATAATTATTCAAACTGGATACAGCATTTTTCTTCTTTTCTGCATTTCACTTTCCAATCAATCTCTATTTTTCACCTCCTCTGTAGGTTCTCTATATGCTGCAATAGAGAAACTTCTTAGAAATGTGAAGGTAGGAAAATTAAAGTTAGACAAGTCTCAGAATCACATGCTGTAGACGGCAGAACTACACAGATCTTACAGGCTCATACAGCAGTGATGTTGCTGAAAATAGTTTGCAACCGAGGACCGGCCATGCCAGTCTTATATGCACATGCCTCAAACACCCTTCATTAGAATAGCAAAAAAGCTTTATCAACATGGATAATGAAATGAACTCACAAAAGTCATACTCATAGCAGTAAGTGCTATCTGTTTCCAAGAAACCAAGATCAGCAATATAAATCCAGAGCTCAGCTTGAATTATCGCTCAAATTTCAGCTTTAAACTTATTTTAGAAATGCAATACCATTGTAAACAAATATCAGCTTGACATTTTTGAAAATATTAGGTTTAAATTATCAGAAATATATAATGTTTAGAAACATTTATTTGCAATTGGTGTTAAGCTTAATTGGTTGATGAATTTACTAATTCAGAATATTCCTCTATGAAGTTTTGTACTTTTCTGGGCACGTCTCATTGCTATGACCTTGATTCGATAAAATAGCTATTTATAGCTATTGTTTGTAGGTCGCGGCTATACAGAGCATGCGCTGTCTTGAAGAGACATGTTGTTTTAATCTGTGGGCTTCAGCCCACCCACAGACTTCCCATTTGCTCACTCCATTATCTGTCTCATATTCTTCATCACCATTTGTCCTAGGCATACATGGTCGTGCCCTTTCTTGTGTTTAGACCTTCCCCCAGAGCATGGACCAAGTATTTG
Source organism: Calotriton arnoldi (assembly GCA_963921515.1). NCBI lineage: Eukaryota > Metazoa > Chordata > Amphibia > Caudata > Salamandridae > Calotriton > Calotriton arnoldi. Next base: position 659,844 of record CAWUFW010008481.1, on the reverse strand, counting down.
TAAACATCCACTGCTCCCGTTTTTACAGCTATTTTAGGACCTACTTTTTTCTTTCTTTTCCAGCACTCTACACAGTGCTTGTGCTTTTACCAGCTCCATCTCCTCCCACCCACCCTCATGCCCTGTCCACAGATCATCCCCTCCCCATCATCATCCCCTCCCCATCACTGCTTTTCCCATCGTTGCTGCTTTTTGTTTCCACCAACTCCTCCCTTCTGTCGCTGCCTTCTCCCTTGCACCTCCCTCTACTTGCCCCATCCACAGATCACCCCATCCCCATCCCTGCTTTTCCCTTCATTGCTGGTTTCCGTTTTTCCCACCTCCTCCCTTTCATTGCTACTTGCTCCCTCACACCTCCCGGTGCTTGCGCCATCCACAAATCACCGCCTCCCCCGACCCCGTCACTGCTTTAAACCCCATTGTAGTCTGTTTTGTTCTTGTGTGTGGTTGTGTTCTGCCTTTTAATGTCCTTTTAGTGTATAGCTGACCTTTTATTCCAAAACCATTATGTGAAGTTTGGGTGTAGGGCTGTGAGGTGTAGATAGGTGTAGTGGAGTGTTAGTGCGTAGAAATGGTGAAGTTCTCTGAAGCACGTTTTAATAGGTGAGTCTACTTGTCTCATTAAAAACAGTGGTGGCTGACAGTGAGACAATGATCTTTGGTAGCTCAGAAAAGCTCAAAAGAGAGCAATAAGCAATTAAAAATGAACAGTTAACTTTTGCGAAGGGCCTTCCACTGTGCACGAACATGTCGCCATGTTTTTCGTAACTTTCGAACTGATTGAGCTAGAAACATTTTTTTTTTAAATCTACAGATTGTGCAGGAGATGATAGATGATGTGGCAAATGCAGCAAATGGTTTAAATAGTGGAAAACACTGATGCCTTAGAATCGCAGAGATACAGTGGCCCTGCCTATAACATATCATTTTATAGGCCCCATTTTAATTTGTACAATAATGCCTCACTGCATAAGCACTATAACTGTGTTTACAGTTGTATCTCTGCCCCAAAAGGTGCTAGTACGCGTGGCCTCATATTAAATTGACTGGTAAACTACTAGATTTGTCTCCCCTCCATAGGAGTTACAGGCAGAGATACAGATGGATTACAAGCTGGGCAATTAGGGTTTCTTTCGTATTCATGTCTTTATTCTGTTAATAAGCATAAAAGATCATAAAAACAACATTAATAAATATGCATACATTCAGTAAAATTTTAAAATCATTATTCATCCTGTTTGAAAATTTTACCAAAAGCAGAGAAGAAGGGGGCTATGAAGAGTTTAATAATATCACTGCTTAAAGAAACTGTCCTCAAAGATCAGCCTGAGGTGAATCTCAAGACTGAGCTGTAGAGAGCCCACAGGGATCCCTGTAGGAGAAATCCCAAATGCCAAAAACCTAGGAAGCTCTGATAAAAAAATGTTGCCGTATGCAGTAAAAGAACTTATCTTAGGCTTAGTGTTAAATAATAGCTCATGCAGTAATGGGTTCACTTTCACCATAATGTCAGATATTTGCAAGTCCACAGAATAGTACCAGTGGTAATTGGGGAGGAAAATTAATGAACTTCATAAATTGGGAGCTAAGGCACAACTAAGATTCCCGGCTATGCTCCACATAATAATCAGATGTGCAATTATGGAAAAGTGGAGAATAATGACGCCTTAATTGATTGGTGAGAGTTAGCCTTCAGAATCATGACCTTCAACTGAAGGGGGGGAGGTGGGAGGAAGCGGGAGCACTCCTAATCAGCTGATATTTTCTCCAGTGGAGATCTCCAAGGCATTCATATAATGCCAGCTAAAATTGAAAGGGTTCCCCAAGGGTGGCCACTGGGTGGGGCATCCGTCGGGGCCCTTGATGGGGCACTATGTGGGGAGCATTTGGGAAAAAATAAAAAAAACAATCCTCATGGTCACTTTTTTCATCTACATGCAATCAGCTTATTCCAACAGTTCTAACAGTTTCCCCTGAGCCAAGATCTAGGGTTAAATAGGGGCGGGTAAGGAAATTAAGTTTTTAACGTGGAATGTAAATGGTCTTCGGTCGAAGGGAGGCAAAGATGCGTTCTTCAGTATTAGAGGATTGTGGGGCCCGTATTTCAATCCTGCAAGAGACTCACCTGATGGCAATTGAGAGTGCATCTTTATTTTCGAAACAAAAGTGGATTGATCAGTGTTGCTTTTCAGACCAGGCAGAGTATTCCAAGAGGGTCGCTATTATTATAAGGAGAGGTGCGGGGATGGAATTGTTGGATTTCACAATTGACTCCTCTGGAAGACGTGTTATAGGGAAAATTAAATGTCTTGACAATAGTTTTGCTTGTGGGGCTTCTATATATTGTAAATAGACAAGGGAACCCAAGAATTGGTCGGGGACCTAGGGTACGAACTATTTTAAGGAACAGTGGTCCCTAACGAGACAGTTTTTAAGACAGAACACATGAACATAGAAATACAGTGATATCTACTTTATTTGTCCAAGTGGACATGGTCACTTAATGTGAATGATTTAAGACAGAACATACAAGTGGGAACAAAAGGTTCAGGCAAACAGAAAAATAAAGAGTTGTGGCCAAACAATTTACAACAATCAGGCCACAAGTGAATCCATTAGCGCACCCTAACACATGTTAATAAAATTTGGACAGTCATGTCAGGGTGCGTGAGGTCGACGATGTTTTGATCCCTTTAAGTAATTGCAGGGATCATCTTCAGGACAAAAGAATAGATGCCTGAGGCAATTGCCTATTAAGGAAGAAGGGGGAAAGAAAAGGAAGGAAGGAAAAAATAGGAAAAGGGGGAAAAAAAATAATAAGGGAATGTAACGACCGTACAATGTTTCACAGGTAGTAACCAGTAGGTGATGCATGCTATCCTGTTTATTAAGGTGACAATAATATCCTGTTGGTGTGAATTGTGATGCATGCACAGATATTCATAAGGCTGAGGGTCAACAGTAGTGATCATATGGAGCAGGGGTGTCCAGATTATTAAGGTGGGAGTAATCAAGCAGGTGGTTATCTAGGATCTGATAAATGGGGGTGCGGGTCACGGAGGTGTGGCCCTGGCAATACTAGCCATCAAGGGTGGCCACTAGACAGATAGAGGGGGGCCATCAGGAGAATGTGGATCCTAAAAACGTGGAATTAATAGAGGATGTTAGGTTGAGAGCCATCCTTGCTCAATAAGGTAAAATGCTAAGGAGCCTGCCTACCATGAGGTTTTGACTTCCCCAATTGAGGCGAGGCGATGGGTCCCAGAGTTAGCCGATATATTTGGGATGATGAATTCCAGCAAGGGCATTCTGTGCAGGTGACGTTGTGGAAAGAAATGATCACTTAATAACCCGATCGTTTAAGTGAAGCGGTCTAATATAACCTAAAGTGGATCGTAGATAACGATCTGACCTGACAGGAAGGATTACGTGACCGGAGTTGTAGGAGGTGACCAGCAACCGGAGTAGATGCGGCATGAGGAAGGCGGTAAAAGACGCGGGCCATGAAAACCAATTAAGGGAAACCGGATGTGCTCAAGTGGCTGTAGTACCATTGTACAACGTGATGAAGTGTAATGGATGATGGCTTGAATCCTGTATGAGTCAAAGGGAGCGGCCATATTAGAAAGGATTTAAGATAGAAAGGAATGATAGGAGAAGTACGGGTCTTCATGATTAATAGTTACGCATATTGCTGAAATTCCATACAATACTATGTTCTATTTACGAGGAGATGAAACATTGGTCAATGTGGAGCGTATTACAAAATGACCATAATCTCACATAAATAAACATAACAGAAGTCAACACTTAAAAATACATAAAGAATCTGTGAAATCGGCAAAGTGGGGCATAATACGCATCGTTAAGAGCCAGGGCGGTCACAGGGAGCTTCTATGGCCTAACTCTGATGATCCATCATAATTACTGGGGACAATTTCAATACTTTGATGGATACTAACTTAGATCCACCAAGAGAAACTTTGTCAACTACTTAAGGTGAGGCAAGTTTTAAAAATATGTTGCAAGAACTAAGTCTTACAGATGTTTGACGCTAGCAAATGGTCCAGCATAGCGGATATACATTTTATAGTAAGAAATATGAACACTATTCCAGACTTGATTGTTTATTAGTAGATAACAGCATTTTGGGGACGGTTGGAGAGGTTAAGCACATGCTTGTGCATATTTCTGATCACTCTGCTGTTATTATGGCTCTAGAGATTCCATCTGAAAGAGATAATCCCAGGTGAACCATAAATCTGTCAATGCTGCAAGATGCAGGAATAGGTCACGTTTTGGAAAAGGAGAGCTGATACCTTTTTAGTGATAACATTGGATCAGCTCCCTTAGCTATTGTTTGGGATACCTACAAGGTCTTCATCCGGGGGATAATATTCAATTAAGCATCTATTAAGAACAACAGAGCTAGAGAAGAGCTAAGTTCCATTGAGCGAGAAATTTAGACCTTAGAGATCACTTTACAAACGCACAATCAACAGGTAGATATGGATCGAGCTCTAAAGAGACTTGAGGATTTGCAGGTGAGATATAAAACAAGGATCAAATTAAAATGCAAAGAGAAGTGGCAGGACAATTGCTCAAGTTTTTTTTAACACAGCAAGAGGTGTGGGGCTCTGCTTGTCTGCAAGGTAAAATCTGACAGATCAAGGTATAATATTAAAGAGTAGGTAGTAAATAACCAGGGGACACTCTCTCATAAAATGGGGGAAATGTGGATCATTTAATTAACTTGTTTATACCTCTTTATACTGAAGAGACGAAACCGGATATACTAAGGTGAAGGGGTTGGGTGAGGGATAGGGGTACTAACAGATGTAACGAAACAATCTCTAGCTGCTGAGATTTCAGAAGAAGAAATCAGGGAACATCTAGCAAAGGCCTGGAATGGAAAAGTGGCTGGTCCAGATTCCAGCCCTACAGAGCTTTATAAGATATTAAAAGAGTCAATTATTCCTGTATGGAAGGACTTGTTTTACTCAATCTACCTTGGGAATGCCCAGATCCCGGATATGTGAAAAGAAGCCACATTTGCATTAACCCTGAAACCGGCAAAGCAGCCCAAGATTCCAGATTCATAAACCAATCTCACTATTAAATAGTGACTATAAAATCTTCACCAGCATCCTTGATAGTAGATTGACTAAACTAGTGCCACAATTTATTGATCCCAACCAGAAAGGTTTTGTCCCAAAAAGGCAGATAAACAAGCTTACCCAACTCCTAATAGGCTCAATAGATCTAGCATCCACTCACTCAGATCCTTTGACAGTTGTGACGATTGATGCCACCAAAGCTTTCGATAGAGTCTGCTGGACATATTTAAGGGAGGTTTTGACTGTATTGGAGTTTAGCCCCAACTACATTAGGACCCTACAAAGCATGTATGGATCCTCTTCTAATTGAATTTTACTTAATTGGATTCTTAGAAATTCAGTATATCTAGAGGCAGTAGGCTAGGGTGTCCTCTCTCCCCTTGCATATATACATGGAGCCACTCCCTTAGGATTGACACACAAATAATGCCCTTCGTCTCTCTGGGATTCAGGAACCAGATAGCCCTGTATGCAGATAACTTTATAGTCTGTATTGCAAATCCGGCCAAGACCATCCCAGACTGGAAGAGTTTACCAAGGAGTTTGGGATCTTTTCTGTGTACAACATTAATAATGCCAAATCTGACATCATGTGTTGGAATGTTCAATACACCCACAGGGAAGTTAAGAGGGAACTTAAATACTTGGGTATCGCCATAGTCCACTCTCTGGACAAAATCCTGAAATAAAATCTGGGAAAGGTGGCTAAAAGTATTGACCAATTATTGGTTAAATGGAGGAACTTACCGTTAACAATTTATGGTTGTGTCAACTTAATCAGAATGTCTATCCTGCCAAAGCTGACATATGTTTTCAACAGTATTCCCCTTTCTTTCCCTATCAATCAATCAATCAATCAATCAATCAATCAGGGGTTTGTTTAAAGCATGCTACTCACTCGTGAGGGTCTCAAGGCGCTGGGGGGGGGGGTGCAGCTCCGGATTCAGTCAAAAAGCCAGGTCTTGAGGTTCTTCCTGAACGTGTGCAGGGTCGGGGATCGTCTGATGTTCACTGGGAGCTTGTTCCAGGTGTTGGCTGCAATGTCCACCTGCTCTGCTTCTGCGAATGCGGGGGGTCTCTGCCAGGGCGAGGTCGGCGGAGAGGAGGTTCCTCTTGTGTATGTGGAAGGAGACTCTCTCGTTGAGGTATTTGGGTCCGATGTTGTGGAGGGATTTGTAGGCGTGGGTGAGCAGTTTGAAGGTGACTCTCTTCTCGACGGGGAGCCAGTGGAGGTCTCGTAGGTGTTGGGTCATGTGTTCGTGTTGTGGTGTCCCGAGGACGAGTCTGGCTGCGGTGTTCTGGATGGTTTGGAGCTTGTGTAGAAGAGTTCTGTTGATTCCGGCATAGAGGGCATTGCCGTAGTCCAGCCTGCTGGTAATGAGCGCGTGGGTGACAGTCCTCCTGCATTCGTGGGGAATCCATTTGCGGAGGGTGCGAAGGCAGTTGAAACTGGTGGAGGTGATGGAGTTGATCTGGCAGGTCATGGTGAGGGATGAGTCGAGGATGATGCCGAGGTTCCGTGCGTGGTCTGTAGGGGTGGGTGGGCTCCCGAGGGCGGAGGACCACCAGGTGTTGTCCCAGGTGGAGGTGGAGGGTCCGAGGATGAGGACCTCCGTCTTCTCCGAGTTGAGCTTCAGGCAGCTATCCTTCATCCAGGCTGCGACGTCCTTCATTCCTTCCTGGAAGCAGAGTCTGGTGTCTTCGGGGTTCTTCGTGAGGGAGAGGATGAGCTGGGTGTCGTCGGCGTAGGATACTATGCTGAGCCCATGCTGTCTGACGATGGTGGCGAGGGGGGCCATGTAGATGTTGAAAAGCGTGGGGCTGAGGGATGATCCTTGGGGTACTCTGCAGTTGATCTCTGTGGGTTCGGAGAGGAAGGGGGGCAGTCTGATCCTCTGGGTTCTGCCGGAGAGAAAGGATTGGATACAGTTGAGGGCGGTTCCTTGTATCCCAGCGTCGTGAAGTCTGGCTGCGAGAGTGCGATGTGAGACGGTGTCGAAGGCTTCGGTGAGGTCTAGTAGGATGAGGGCCGCAGTGTGTCCCTGGTTGAGTAGCATGCGGATGTCATCAGTGGCGGCGAGGAGGGCGGTCTCGGTGCTGTGGTTGCTGCGGAATCCTGACTGGGAGGCGTCTAGGATGGAGTTCTCTTCGATGAAGGCAGTCGGCTGGGCGTTCACAAGTCTCTCGGTGACTTTGGCAGCGAAGGGGAGGAGAGAGATGGGCCGGTAGTTTTTCAGGTCGGTAGGGTCGGCCGTGGGTTTCTTGAGGAGGGGTTTCACCTCCGCCCGCTTCCAGTCGTCTGGGAAGGTGCCGGATTTGAAGGAAGAGTTGAAGGTCCGCCCTAGTTCGGGTGCGATGGCAGCGTGGTAGATGTGCGGTGGGCAGGGGTCCCTAAAACACTTATATAGAAAATTCATGGTAAGAGAATAACTTTTATTTGGGCCTCTAAGGCCATTAGACTCCCTTGGAAAAAGCTACGGTGAAGATATGAAAAAGGAGGGTTAGCACTGCCTGATTTGAGGATATACTGAGACGCTTTTCAATTTAAGAACTACAGGATGTTTTTGACCTCCCCTGATACTTCGACCTGGGGCATGTTGTTGAATATGATGACTAGTAACTTTGGAACAGCCAGGTTCATCTACAAGTTTGGGACCCCAAAGTTAAACCCCAGTTAAAGGTTTTAAGAGCCGCCATCAAACTTGGGTTTAGATTCAGGCAGGCTTTAAGTATTAAATATTTCTCAGACTTTGCCCCTATTTGGGATTCTCCAGGTACCCTGGAGTGCCTCTTAGACAGGTTAAGCCTTCCACTGAAAGACATCAGTATTACACTTTGGGGGCAACTTTTGACAGCTCAGGAGCTGCTACCATGGGAGACATTAGTTGTGATCACACTCCGGATCACCAACCGACCCCTGCCCACACCACGTCTTCAACAAAGCCGACGCCACCATCGCACCCCATCTCCGGGACATCATCAACTCCTCCTTCCACACCGCCACCTTCCCGGAGAGCTGGAAGCACGCCGAGCTTACTGCCCTCCTGAAGAAACCAACGGCGGACCCCACCGACCTCAAGAACTACCGCCCCATCTCGCTCCTTCCGTTTCCGGCCAAAGTCATCGAGAAGACCGTCAACAGACAGCTTGCCGCCTTCCTCGAGACGAATGGATCCCTCGACCCCTCGCAGTCCGGGTTTCGGGCCAACCACAGCACCGAGACCGCCCTTATCGCAGCCACCGACGACATCAGAACCCTAACCGACAACGGGGAAACAGCTGCCCTCATCCTCTTGGACCTCTCCGCGGCGTTCGACACCGTCTGCCACCGCACCCTAGTGAAGCGCCTCAGCAACATCGGAATCCGAGAGAAAGCACTGGAATGGATCATCTCGTTCCTCGCCGGAAGAACCCAGAGAGTCCGCCTCTCCCCGTTCAGATCCGAAGCCACCGAAGTCATCTGCGGCGTTCCACAAGGATCCTCACTCAGCCCGACCCTCTTCAACGTCTACATGAGCCCCCTCGCAGCCATTGCATGCCGACACAACCTCAACATCATCTCCTACGCCGGCGACACCCAGCTGATCCTCTCCCTCACCACGACCCCACCACCGCCAGAGCCAACCTACACGACGGGATGAGAGACGTCGCCGACTGGATGAGGAACAGCCGCCTTAAGCTGAACTCAGACAAGACGGAAGTCCTCATCCTGGGCTCATCACCCTCCGCCTGGGACGACTCCTGGTGGCCCCCGGCCCTGGGCACCGCACCCAAGCCAACGGACCACGCACGCAACCTGGGCTTCATCCTGGACTCCTCCCTGTCGATGACCAGACAAGTCAACGCCGTCTCATCTTCATGCTTCAACACCCTGCGCATGCTCCGCAAGATCTTCAGATGGATCCCCACTGAAACCAGGAAGACCGTCACCCAGGCACTCGTCACCAGCCGACTGGACTATGGGAACACCCTCTACGCCGGAACCACAGCCAAACTTCAAAAGAGACTCCAGCGCATCCAGAACGCCTCCGCACGACTCATCCTGGACATCCCCCGACACAGCCACATCACCGTACACCTGAAAGACCTGCACTGGCTCCCCGTCAGCAAGAGAATCACGTTCAGACTCCTCACCCACGCACACAAGGCCCTCCACGACCTGGGCCCAAAGTACCTCAACGACCGCATGACCTTCTACACGCCCACACGCCAGCTACGATCAACCAGCCACGCCCTCGCCACCGTACCACGCATCCGCAGAACCACCGCCGGAGAAGATCCTTCTCCTACCTGGCGGCCAAGACCTGGAACTCCCTCCCCACTCACCTTCGGCGAACCCAGGACCATCTCTCCTTCAGGAAGCAGCTCAAGACCTGGCTGTTCGAGCAGTAACTTACCCCCTCCCCCAGCGCCTTGAGACCCTCCCGGGTGAGTAGCGCGCTCTATAAATGCCGTGATTGATTGATTGATTGATTGAAGCCAGAAGGGAATTTCTCCAGATTTAAATATTTCCAATTGGCCTCACAGTACTCAGCTTAAAGGCAGGACATTGGACTTTGAGATAAGAGCACAAGATATGCAACCTATGAAGAAAGAGGTGTCCATCTGGTATTGGGAGCTCCTTGAAGTCGAGGAAGAAATGTTGAAGGCCGCGTACCAGATTTGGGAAGGCTTGATACTGAAGACGGAGTTACAGCACTTATGGCAAGTATCTTTGAAACTTCTATATAGTACGGTTAAATCTGCCACACTAAAGAGAAACCATTTCTACATCTTTCACAGGGTTTATTGGACCCCTCAGAAGATCACAAGTATTGAAAAACACCAGACCCCATGTTGTAGAAGGTGTGGCTGTCCTGAGGCCAATGAGGAGCACATGCTTTTTTTCTGTCCCTCTCTCTCTGCCTTTTAAAATACTGTGAGTACCATTACATCAGAGGTTCCATCAGCTACAATAGAAGTAAGCCTCATTCTTATCTTATTTGGCTTGAATATGCCATCACATAATCTCCTTGAGCCCTCTCAGAGAATCTTGTTAGTTTACATTGATGCTACTCGCCAGAAGGAAGATCCGCAAAAACTGGCTCAACTCTGTCCCGCCTTGCCCTCGGTAGTAGCTGGAAGCTGTGGAATCCCTGTGTAGACTGGATGTTGAATGCTCTTCAAGTAGAAGAACGGGTGCGGTATGGGCCAGATTCTTAAGCTGAACCTTCAAAAGCAAAATACATTCCTATGACTACGCCACAGTGGCCAAAGTGGTCTGGGTTACGTTACCCGCCACATTCAGACTTGGCAAATCTGTTGCATAAGGCATGTGGTTTACTCCCCCCTACGCTCTCTTTTGTAGCCTTAACAGGGCGATATGAGGACTACAAAAATAAATAAATAAATACAAAATTAGAAGGTCAAAACAGCAGGGCTTTGTCTGGACTCCTCTTCGCACTGGGCAGTCAGCTTCCTCTTCTAGAGTCGTAGGCATGGTCTCTGGACGGAAACAGCAACATGAAGCATCCTGTTCATGAAAAGTATCTCTCGGTATTTCTGCAGCAGTGCTTCTTATTGAAGTCCAGATAAAGTGCGAAATATTGGCTCAATGAGACAGTGCTTACCTGCCTTTGAAGGAAGGCAGGGTCAACCAAAGTCCAAGCTGTCAACCTACATCATACTTTCATCTTTGTCGAACTAGATACCTACTCCTCTTTGTACAAAGCGCTGTGTTGCCCTTTGGCTAAGTTTGCGCCATTGAAATACCATATACATACATACATGCATACTTAGATACATACGTAAAAAAAAAATCTATCTATCTTTCTATCTTTCTATCTATTTGCATCTCTGTCTCTTTGCATACATCCATCGGCCTTTTTGTCCATCTTTCTGCGTGTCAGTCTAGCTCTCTTTCTACATACACATGCACCTCAACAGTATCATGTTGTCCTTCTTCACTTTGTTTTATAGTGTAACTTCTGTGTGAATGCTGAGTACAGTCAATTTAATGTTAAAAGTGAATCTAGGCCGTTTTCTTACAATTAATTCATTACTCTGTCCCCTTTCTTATAGTGCACCTTATTGAAACAATAGATCACAAACACCAAACGCAAACAAGTATTGATAGTCAACAGTTCTTGCTTTTTGTTATGGGAAGTGTTTGGTTATAGTTGGCAGCTCTTTATATATTGTCTTCAGCAGCCCTAGAAGATGACGTTTGCTTGTAGGTGGTAGGCATGAAAGCCACATACTGAAACCTTTTACATAATACTTTGACAAAGGACAGTTATTTTGTTGTCTGTTTATGTGTGTTGACTTCAGCAGTCCTAGAAAGGCAATCCCGTAACAAAGAAATATTATGTGATATGGAAGATGGCAGTAGGGCCCCAATTCTGAACCGACTTCATTAACAGGGTTAAACTGTGCCCTCCAAGAAAGGTGTTATGAACAGGACTCAGAAGATAATGTTTGCTTTGTAGGTGGTTGAAATGGAAGTCATATACTGAAAAAATAATGCATAATAAATACTTTAACAAAGGGTAAACATTTTTGTTGCATGTTTAGTAAAACCTATACTTTGTGCAGGACTTCAACATGAGAACAAAAAGCTGTAATCTAAAAACACATTATAATAAAAGCCAAGTAAAATAAATGACTGAGCAATTGAATATCACTGAACGTTTATAACGGGCCAAGCCATCCAAGCAGAAAACACTTAATAGAAATAAATCAGTAACTCAAATGTTAGATTCTCAGCGAAATAAAGCATCAAACTGCACACTTATCCTCAGGTATAAAAACAGAACCTTGAGACCCTTCTCCTAAGTCTAAGGGGAACACAAATGGTGCAATATATCTTCAAAAAACTGGTTTATTAGTTGCTAAGGATGCGAGTCTGTCACCTTCTATATACTGGGAACCAAATACTCTGTTTCAGCTTTTGACTCCCTCAGGGTAGTGAGGCAGACCAGTCCAAGGGCTACTCATGGTAGGTGGTGATGGATAGTGCCACAGTCCACACGCACGCAACAAACAACACCCAATAAATCATTGTCCATTTAGTGCTTTTACTTATAAAAATGAAAAGTCATTTATAACACACAGACTACTCAATACCATTCATTAATTTACAAATATATACATGATGGCAGGTGGAAATACCTATGGTCCTACCCTACTAATGGTTCACAGCCATAGTGAGCCTCAAACCCTATAACCACTATACCTCACACATTTACTAGATGTGATACACTGAGGTATATTTAGGAAAAGGCAGGCCTGCTTGCTTTGCTATGGTGTCTCCACATAAAATAAAAGCAGAAATATGTTACAATAACCCATTACAACACCACTAAAATCACAAAGGATGGTACCATCTTACTATGACATTCATTAATACCTATAATGAGTCATTACATTTTGCTCCTTTGGGTATGCTGCAGCCAAGAAGAGTGGTCTCTTCAGGCCTCCTGGCCTCTGCATTTTGCAATTCTTGAGAAGCCTGGTCTCTCTCCTTGCATAGGACCTGTCTACTTTCAGTGCCCCTTACACTTCTCCTGGGTCTGTGACCTTCCTCAGCAGCACGCCCCAGGACCCCAATGCAAAGTGCCACCTTTCCTTACAGTCTCCAGGACCCATGGTCTCCCTTGGCCACTTGGAGAGCACCTGGGCCAGGGAAACTCAGGGCCCCCTCCTTCTGGAGGTCACACTCTTGCAGAACCAGTCCACAGAAGATCCAAGAGAGCCCAGCAAGTTCATCCCTCTACTGTTCCCTAGATGGTCAAAGGGGCAGTGCCACTGGAGAAACAAATCCTGGTCCCTGGGTGGCAGCTGAAGTCCAGATGTTATAGAGGCCCTCCCTGACAGAGTCAAGGGGTCTTCTCTCTTCCACCTGGGCATTCGTCTGGTGTTGCTTCCCACAGTTACAAACTGTTCTCCTAAAATCTCTCCCTTGTGCAGAGTCTTTTAATTGAAGGTGGACAGTTCCAGAAGCTAGGCAGCTCTGCCCAAACCCAGGATGAAGCATCACCTCTCTATCCCCAACCAAACCCTCCAGTGCAGCATTTTAGGAATTTCCAAGATGCTGCTGTTAATTGGTCTGTTGGAAGACCTTCTCTGAGAGCCTAAACCATACCCTTATCCCTGCCACCTGCCACAGCTGCCTGGTCCCTTTCCTTTTCAAAACCTCAATTTGCAGCCCATTATGTGACTTGCTCCAGTGGTCTACCTAGCCTCCTTTGTTTCCATGGGGTTGATGCTTCCCAGGCCAGATGCAATTTGAAAAATAACTATGCAGATTTCGTCCCCACCTTTTTCTCTCGCAGGCCTAATTACTGACAAAAGGCCCCATTGTGTGGGGAGGCTTTTGATCCTGCAGTTGGCCAGTAGGGTAATTAATGTGGCCAAGCAATGTGATTCAAAGGCTCGGATCTAATTAAGAGCTGAGTCAGAGAAAAATGATAAGCCTTGAAGTGTCAGAAAGAATGCAGATATGTGGAAATTAATGTCAGATCTACATTCAGTATCCAGATGTACCATAGGACTGCTGAGCCTCTAGGCCTAACTATGGCAAATCTGTACTTTGGTGCAGATTTCACACTTAATGAATAATAAAGTAAGTACACACACTTTTCAGTTAAGTACTACAGATTTACACTATGAATGCCAACTCACATTATAAGGCCTACACCAGGTAGGCACCAATCCACAAAGTGTCCCTTCTGCGACAGGCTACCTGTGCGCGGATACTGGGTCGAGTTAGACAGTAGTTTCACACACTTAGCCCACACACATTTTCATACACATATGCACACGTGTTCATGTGCAACCAGCCCAGGGCCTCTTACCCTAGCAGTGCAGCAGCAGGGCTCATCGTAAAAGGAGGACTCTGACAGTTAGCACTCCCTATCGATTCTCACAGACCTTATAGTTAATGAGCCGCGGGGAATGAGACTCTAATTCCAAGTCCAATTACCAGGTAGTCCAAACAGCAACAGATTCAGGGAGATTAAGTGGGACTGAACACGTTTCTCACAATAACCGTCCACGTAATGCAAAGACATTGGACAGCCCATCCAAGCAATAACAAACCATGAAAACCATATGCAAAACCAATTCCTGAAGGGGTTGACATAAAGCCCACTCTCTCTCTCTGCTATGTATTGCACTTTTTGAAGAACTGATGATATGAGATCATTTAGATAGCTAGGAGTGCATGCAACCAGCCCTAAAAAATGAACAAAGTGGTTCACTAATCAAGATTTGAAAGAATGTGGTTCGAATCTCTACTTCTGTATTTATTTCACCATTCATGAGCTATTTTACAACTCTGCATGTAGGATAGGAAGCTAAATGTCATCAAAAAACCTCTGAATTTCTGAGTTATCCCAAGCAATATTACAATACTAATATTAAATGAATAAATAAATACAGCATAGATTTTATGGTTATCCTTCAGGCGACAGACAATAATTCTACAGTGACAGAATGTCATGGTAAATTCCTTTTACAAAAAGTGTCTGAAGTGATATTTCCTATTGCTTTGGCTAAGCACGGACCCAGCAGGAATGAACCTAGGCCCCTATCTGTAGCTCGAGGCAGCTCCACTTGACCTACACTGTGTCCTCCTGTCATATTCGTGACCTAGATATTCTACTATGTTCCAAGTGTCACTTAAAATGCATCATTACATGCAGGCAGCCAGATGCGCGGGTAATATTCTCCCATGATGTTCCAAGCAGATGTCACCTGCTGGTTTGTTCACATTCCGCTGTACTGTCAGCGCGTTTAGCTCCTAGACATTTCTGCTATCCCTATAGGCATCTAAAGAGTAATTGAAGGCGCCATTTTTGTTACCTTTTGAGACCGCCAAGCAGAGTTGAAATGCTTCTCCCAGAGAAAGAAATGACACCGACTATATTGCAGCCTCCGTGGTCATTCACCTTTCTTGCAGGTAGGCCGTAGTTTAGTCCCAAAGGAACTTGCTGATTGTTGTGTAATAAATGGAATATATAATCTTCTTCCTTCTTTTCAGATACTTCTCCATTGCCTCAGTCCCATCTCTCCAAGATATGTACCTGGGTTTAGTAAGATGAAGGCCACCGAGGTATTGATATAAAAGGAGGGGGGTCACTCAGAGACTGTTGGCACCGTAGGGGCAATATTTTAGGTAAAGTGGTCAAAGAGATGCAGGAAGTAACAACAGAAGGCTCGGGAGAAAAGCATTCGTCACGATTAACCTGCGCCAGAGTTGCTTGAGAAATACAATGACAGAGGCAGGTGACACTATTGACCTATGAGGATGCTTCCCTGAACTATAGGTTTACAGACATTCTCAGTATTGATTGATATTGCGCTTATGGCATGAAGAATATATTTATACTCATAAGAGTGGCAATACTGAATTACCTTTTAATTTCCTTTGCACAGATGTGACCACATTGTAGAGCATTATAATTGGGGCAAGTTAGTCATGTTATCAAACACGAACAGGTTAGTGTGCTATGTACAAGTTTTCTAACATGTGCATGGGTCAGGGAGCTAGGGAGCTCCAGTTAATCTAATTAAAAAAGCAAAACTGTTGAAAAAGTTGATGTTGTTTTCCAAACTTGTGGTTTGAAAAAGATTCACTCATCCATGATTTTGTTTTACACAAGGTTTACGCAAGTGGAGTACAAACTTACACTTGTGGGAATCACTAATGCACCCCTAGTGCATCCACATTCTCTACTGACACAGGCCTCGATGGGACTAGACATCCTGGGGTAAGGGTTGAAACCTAAGCCATCCCACTCCAGGATTAGAGTGCGCTAGAGCCTGTCCCTAGCAGTCTGGTGAGGCCCTCTCCCCTCAGACTCTGACACTGAGCCACCTGCTCTTGAGGAAATAACGGTATTTGCATTTGGCATTTCCTGACTTTTGCTGTTCTAAACCCACTATTGGCTTTGCAGCTAAATACGTTATTTGGGTGCCTGGGGTAGAAAGGCATGCCTGTTCCGCAGTGTTCTGTGCATACACTAATCCTGAAAGAGGGCCTGACTGACACCAGGACATTAGAATATATATGGCTGGAACAATTAGGTTTCCACTTAGAAACTGACTCACAGTTTGTATGACAAAATATTGAGTAAAACAATATGGATTTAGCAAAATATCGCAGTACTGTGGTACTCTCTCAATTTTCAGCGTGCGTCCCCCCGCCCCCCCCCCCCATGTAGTTTCGCTGAAGTACCATGCTACCATTGGACCGCAAAAGAAAGTAGGGCATGGAACATTGCAAAACCATGGGGGTTGGCCAGTAATGGTGTGCTGACTGCCAGCTGGCTTTGGGGTGCAGGGTATGGCTATATTTAGGTATGGTAAAAAAAATATTACTTCACATTAAGAAAAAACTAGAAATGTATTGAAAAAAAGAAAGGTTAGATTGATGTTATAATTAGGTGGAAATGTCCGTTAAAACATAATAATTTAAACTCAGCAAACCACTGACTGAAATTCCCCAGTTATAGTTAAATGAAGTAACCATAATTCATGCCCACGCCATGCACTGCTTATGTCGTCACATATTACATTACTAATGGCATATTCTATTACATCATTGATAACATTAATACAACATCTGAAATGCTATCATTGATGACAGCACTATGCATGGTGGAGGCGCGAGTAATTAAAACACAAGGTGAAGAAGCATAAAATGTAACAAATGAAAATTTATTTTCTCAATGTATAATAAAACCAAAAACATATTTTAAAGATATATAAATATATATATATATATATATATATATATATATATATATATAGATATATATATATATATTATCTACTGGCGGTCGCCAGTAGATAGTTATAGTTACAACCTATTATCCATAGGAAATCCGCGACATTCTATTTGAAATAACTCTCTTGCCGGTTGACGTATCTTCGCGAAATTTTCAAACTTCGTGGGGCGCTCCGGTCCGCTCCTACCCTGAAAGTCTCGGGGTGATTCGTCAAGCGGGGGCCGAGAAAAAGGGGGTCCCAAAACGCGTTTTCCCCATGCATTTTCCCATAGGAAACTTTAGACACGGCTACAGCCCGAACTGCTGAACGGAATTACACCAAATTTGGCAAAGAGGTAGTTCTTGGTTCAGAAAGAACCCTTTTTGTTAAATGGTGTAAATCCGTTCAGTAGTTGCTGAGAAAATCAAAAAGTAAAAGTACATATATATCTATGGGCACGGAGGATTCGCGCACCCTGAGCGCACCCTGCGCGCACCGTCCCGATCCACGAGCTGCATGTTAATTGGCTGTCAGCTGGCTGTCAACATTCCGATTCAGGAAATGTTGGCAGCCATTTTGTCCCTCGGTAGAACCGAGGGACAGAAGCTAAGTGCGCAAAGCGCACAAAGGGGAGGGTAGAAACACCCTGACCCCCTAGGTTTGCTCAGGGGTCCCACAAGGACCCCCTGGGCAAAAAAAAAATTTTTTTTTTAAAAATCGGCAGGATGCGCTCAGGGTGCGCGAATCCTGCCGAAAAAAAAAATCGAAGCGCGGTCTCCGCGCTTCGATGTTAATTAGCCTCGGGTGGCCCAAGTCCCGGGGGCATGGTGAGGGATAATTTAATGTGTAGGGGGCCTCAAAGGGCCCCCCAAGCCCGAGGACCACCACCTCCCGGGGCTTTTTAAAAAAAATTATTAAACCTGTGTGGGGGGCTCCAGCCCCCACACGCCCGAGGACCACCACCTCCCCGGGGCACTAAACATTTTAATATGGGGGTCCGTTACGGACCCCAGAGCCCAGGGACCACCACCTCCCCGGGGCTGTGTACTGAATGGGAGGGGGCCGCGCAGCCCCTCCTGGAGCCCTTGATGGCCCTGGGGACCACCACCCCCAGGTCCGGCTCCTGCAGTGTCCCGGGGTGCCTACCCCGGGACACTGCTGTTGCAATGACAAGGCGGGAGCCTCGCGGCTCCCGTCCTGTCATTGCAAACTGCTTGGATATTGGAAGAGAGGCAGGAAACCTGCTCTCTCTTCCAATATCCAAAGCCGATGCTTACACATGGGGAGCAGCATGTTAGCTGCTCCCCATGTGTAAAAGCAATGCCGGCACCCTAGGGACGCGGGGAGCCGGCGGGACTGTGGGGGATTGGGGACCCCCACAGTCCCAACGAAGGCCAGGCCCCGGGGGATGGGGTCCCCGGGGCAAGTGGTGGCCCGGGAGGGGGGCCACGCGGCCCCCCTCCCCAAAAAAATAAATAAATTAAAAAAAAAAAAAACGGAATGGCCGGCCCCGGGGGATGGGGTCCCCGGGGCCTTAAATAGCCAGAGGAGGGGGCCACGCAGCCCCCTCCAAAGAATATAAATAAAAACGAGGCCATGCCCCGGGGATGGGGTCCCGGGGCCAATACAGGCCCAGGGAAGGGGGCCCGCGGCCCCTTCCCGTTTTTTAAATTACAAATTTAAAAAAGGGATAAGGCCCTGGGGGATGGGGTCCCCAGGGCATAAAAACAGGGAAAAGGAAGGGGGGCCACACAGCCCCCTTCAGAGACAAAATATTTTTTTTTTTTTAAACGATCGGCCCGCAGGCCCCGCCCCCTTCCTTCACCACTCTGCAAACGCGCCCCCTGGCGCGTTTGCAGAGAGGAAGCAATTCCCCTTGAATACTGGGGGTCCCTGGAGGCCAACTAGCCCACCAGGAACCTCCAGTATGCGCCAGGGGGCTGCGTTGCAGAGAGGTGTAGAGAGGCCACACCCCTTTTTACACCTCTCTGCAACGCAGCTCTGTGGCGCTTTTGGAGGTATATGGTGGGCTAGTTGGACTCCAGGGACCCTCAGGATTCAAGGGGACTTAATCCCCCAACTCAAAACGCGCCACGGGGCGCGTTTGCACAGTGGTGAAGGGAGGGGCGGGGCTTCAGGTGACATGTGTGCAAACAGGCCCTGTGGCGCGTTTTAAGATGGGGAATTAAATCCCCTTCAATCCTGAGGGTCCCTGGGGGCCAACTAGCCCAACAGGTACATCCAGAAAGCGCCACAGAGCTGCGTTGCAGAGAGGTGTAAAGGGGTGTGGCCTCTCTACACGTCTCTGCAACGCAGCCCCCTGGCGCATATTGGAGGTTCCTGGTGGTCTAGTTGGCCCCTAGGGACCCTCAGGATTCAAGGGAACTTAATCCCCCAACTTAAAACGCGCCACGGGCGCGTTTGCAAGATGTCACCTCAGGCCCCGCCCCTCCCTTCACCATTGTGCAAATATTCCTCTAAAATCAGCCGAAATAGGAATTCCGATTTACTCACCTGTTATAAGGAGAGACCTCAGTGCTGTATCTTTCAGCCCAGTACTGGTCCTGAAAAGTAATTTTAACCGTACTTACCGGTAACTTGAATTTCCTTCATAGGCTAACATTGACTGGTTTCACTTGGAAATTCTTCTAAGTGTGGAGTTTTGGAACTTTAAAATATTCCTCTAAAATCAGCCGAAATACGAATTCCGATTTACTCACCTGTTATCAGGAGAGACCTCAGTGCTGCATCTTTCAGCCCAGTACTGATCCTCAAAAGTAATTTTAACCGTACTTACCGGTAATTTGAATTTCCTTCATAGGCTAACATTGACTGGTTTCACTTGGAAATTCTTCTAAGTGTGGAGTTTTGGAACTTTAAAATATTCCTCTAAAATCAGCCGAAATACGAATTCCGATTTACTCACCTGTTATCAGGAGAGACCTCAGTGCTGCATCTTTCAGCCCAGTACTGATCCTGAAAAGTAATTTTAACCGTACTTACCGGTAACTTGAATTTCCTTCATAGGCTAACATTGACTGGTTTCACTTGGAAATTCTTCTAAGTGTGGAGTTTTGGAACTTTAAAATATTCCTCTAAAATCAGCCGAAATACGAATTCCGATTTACTCACCTGTTATCAGGAGAGACCTCAGTGCTGCATCTTTCAGCCCAGTACTGATCCTCAAAAGTAATTTTAACCGTACTTACCGGTAATTTGAATTTCCTTCATAGGCTAACATTGACTGGTTTCACTTGGAAATTCTTCTAAGTGTGGAGTTTTGGAACTTTAAAATATTCCTCTAAAATCAGCCGAAATACGAATTCCGATTTACTCACCTGTTATCAGGAGAGACCTCAGTGCTGCATCTTTCAGCCCAGTACTGATCCTGAAAAGTAATTTTAACCGTACTTACCGGTAACTTGAATTTCCTTCATAGGCTAACATTGACTGGTTTCACTTGGAAATTCTTCTAAGTGTGGAGTTTTGGAACTTTAAAATATTCCTCTAAAATCAGCCGAAATACGAATTCCGATTTACTCACCTGTTATCAGGAGAGACCTCAGTGCTGCATCTTTCAGCCCAGTACTGATCCTGAAAAGTAATTTTAACCGTACTTACCGGTAACTTGAATTTCCTTCATAGGCTAACATTGACTGGTTTCACTTGGAAATTCTTCTAAGTGTTGATTTTTGAAACATACAAATATTCCTCTAAAATCAGCCGAAATCCGAATTCTGATTTACTCACCTGTTATCAGGAGAGACCTCAGTGCTGCATCTTTCAGCCCAGTACTGGTCCTGAAAAGTAATTTTAACAGTACTTACCAGTAACTTGAATTTCCTTCCATAGGCTAACATTGACTGGTTTCACTTGGAAATTCTTCTAAGTGTGGAGTTTTGGAACTTTAAAATATTCCTCTAAAATCAGCCGAAATACGAATTCCGATTTACTCACCTGTTATCAGGAGAGACCTCAGTGCTGCATGTTTCAGCCCAGTACTGATCCTCAAAAGTAATTTTAACCGTACTTACCGGTAACTTGAATTTCCTTCATAGGCTAACATTGACTGGTTTTCAGCAAAAAAGTTTCAAAGTGTTGATTTTCACAAACTACAAATATTCCTTAAAAATCGCCTGTCTGACTTAAACGCATTCTTTCAACTGTTTACAGGAGATGCACCAGTGCTGGATCCAGGATCCAACACTGAGTAAGAAAAAGTAACGATAACAGTTTTTACCTGCTAAGTGAATTTCCTTCCATAGGATAACATTGGTGATTCTATGAGAAAAAGTTTCAAAGTGTCAACTTTTAAAATACAATAATATTCCTTAAAAATCACGACTGTAACCAAAACGCTTTTACTCAACTGTTTACAGGAGATGTACCAGGACTGAATCTAGGATCCAGTCCTGTGGTTACAAAAGTAATCCATAAAGTAACTAATTGCATTTAACTAGAAATTCACATTGAGCTGAATGTTGCATTGTGTTTGAAAATGTGTTGCCCATTGCAACAACTGTAACTACTGTACTTAAAAGTCTATTGCCTATCTGCAAAGTATTTAAACTAAAGTAATTCATTCTGAGAAAGTATTTTTTGTAATGTAATGTATAATGTAATTACAATGTAATTTGACAAATAAAATATGTAAAAAAAAATTGTTTCTAAAAATGTAGTAAATCAGTATGAAAAAAATTAATATAACAATTAATACATTTAAAAATTGTCATTTACAAAACCTTTGAAATTCACTGAAAAAACCGTAGGTTTCAGGCACGTTATAGTTAGAAATTAGCATTTAAAAAACCTTTGAAATTCACTGAAAAAACCATAGGTTTCAGACACGTTATAGTTACAAATTAGCATTTAAAAAACCTTTGAAATTCACTGAAAAAACCATAGGTTTCAGACACGTTATAGTTACAAATTAGCATTTAAAAAACCTTTGAAATTCACTGAAAAAACCATAGGTTTTAGGGACAGTTATAGTTACTTGGACATTGCACTCGTACAAAACCCGTGAAATTCCCCCGTTATAGTTAGTTCAGCTAACTATAACTCGCGCCTCGCAATGCACTGCTGATGACGTCACATATTACATCACTCATGACATGGTCAGTGACATCACTGATGACATCACTGATGACATCTCAAATGACATCACTGATGACATCATCCACGTGATAATCTGATGCACCTCCTCACACCCTAATATAACCTTTGATACACCCACTCTAAATTACAGACTGCCATTCGCAAAACCATAGACACTCCAACACCAATAACTACATACCCACTCACTGATTCTTAGGTCTACACACACACATCCACTCACTCACCCGTACAGTCACTCATACTTACGGTCACTCAGTACAGGACTATCATATGCACTCTTACTCCTATATAGACACTCAAACAACGCCACTCATCCATAGAGATACTCACACACCTAGTCAGTCATGCAAATAATTAAACACACTGCCATTTACTCACCTATACAGTTATACACACACCAGCTCACTTACTCATACAAATAGTAGCACATTGTTACGCTCTTATACAATCACTGATACAAGCACACAATCATCCATACAGCCACTATCACAATCACTCACTCTTGCTTATAGCTATTTATATACTCCAACACACATATATACTGCCTTTCACATATGTAGTTACTCACACATGTACCACTGGGACATACATTCACTCACTAACACACTCTTACACACACTTACCCACCCATACAGTCTATCACAGATGCACTCTTGAAACCATCCACCCAGTGAATCACCCACTCACACATCTATGCACAGAGTTGCACACACCCCTCCCACACAAACACTCAGGCACCCATACAGATACTCAGACAAGCATTCAATAACTCATATAGAAAATCATTTAGCTATTCACAAACACATGCAGCCACTTACACAGCAACAGACAGACGGATACAGACATACACCCAGTTTAGTCACTAACCCATGCATTCAGTAAGATACGTTAAATCACTCACTTATAGAGTCAGTCACGCACCTACTAAATCATCCATACAGACACTTACACACCCACTCATTCTTCAATACGTCTTTTCCTATATATATTAAAAATATTTAAACTTTACAGAAACACACAGTCACTGGATGATGTCATCAGTGATGTCATTTGAGATGTCATCAGTGATGTCATCAGTGATGTCACTGACCATGTCATGAGTGATGTAATATGTGACGTCATCAGCAGTGCATTGCGGGGCGCGAGTTATAGTTAGCTGAACTAACTATAACGGGGGAATTTCACGGGTTTTGTACGAGTGCAATGTCCAAGTAACTATAACTGTCCCTAAAACCTATGGTTTTTTCAGTGAATATATATATATATATATCCAAGAAGATTCCCGTTTGAGCACTTCCCTCAATAGGAAAAAGGACTCGCACTCCAGGGTCAATGTAATGATAAGTATTTACTGGCAACGCGTTTCGATCAAAAGATCTTCTTCACAAGCCAACATTTCACCACTAGTGATCACCATTTAAAGTGTATATACAACATAGAAGAAGGACCATCGTGATGTATAGACATAGAAAACATACTATCCGTGTTATTTCAGGGTTTGCAGTTTAAAGAAAGACTTTCTGCCGGTGAGAGGTTACAAAGCCGGTCTTTCGATTTTACGCATTGTAAATAAAATTAATTTTTCTCCGACACAATGTAATTACATAATTCACATTAAATTATAAGGAAATATTTAGCCACTTGATCTCGTGATAATAAGAAAGCATAAGAAACCCCAGATATATACAGTGGTACACGACAATTTTGCTTAGGCTTTGGAGGAGCGCGTTTTAAAACTGGGTCACAGTCACATGCGTCTGGTGGTAAACACCGCCAAATTACGTTAATATTCCTTTCAGATCCTGCCCCGTGGCTGCGCTTTAGTGATGGCCAAGTGGCCTTTTTTTAGTTGAGTCAACTTTCAGCCCAAATTTAACCACATCCTCATAATACAACACTGGTTCTGGTCCTGAAGACTATATACATAAAAAGAAAAAAGGGGGGGTCATCCCTGTTAGACACGAGGGGACTCTCGTGTATCCCATAAAGCCTATTTATTAAGGAAACCTAACCTTAAACCATGTGATCCCCTCAATCTTGTTGATGAAGTCAGTGCTGTCTCTGCAGTATGAGGGGAGGCTAAGGACATATGGGAAAACGTGGGTTGGCATCTACTGTTAATTTAACATTCCTTAACCCCTAGCCCACTATGGTTGGCCGCGAACCCAAGATTTTATAATATCCATTTGAGGCCCGTGTAGCCAGCTTTTTTAATCTTTTTTCTTTCCCCTTTTCTTTGTCGTTTTTATTTTACCTTTCACCTCAACTACACCTCCCATTACAGGCTCTGCCTCCCCCCCCCCCCAAGAGGAAACCCCCACCCTCCCTTCACTGTTTTAGGTTAGGTTTCCTTTATAAATAGGTCAGGGAGCCTTTATAAATAGGCTTTATGGGATACACGAGAGTCCCCTTGTGTCTAACAGGGATGACCCCACCTTTTTTCTTTTTATGCTCAAGGCGCTACATCTCAAAACCAGGAGGCGCACGAATGCAAAACGTATACAGAGTCTTAAATACAATGAACTCATGACTAAACTCCAAAATTACAATGAAGTCATCATCAACAAGGCTGATAAAGGAGGGAATATTGTGCTGTGGCCACGCAATCTGTATCTGGAAGAAGCTAACAGACATTTGAGCGACAATCTTTGCTACCGACTCTCGAGCCACAATGACATGGCCAACAGTAACAAGGAACTCAGGAAACACCTAAATGAGTTCAAATTTAAGGGCCAGTTGAGTAAAGATGAATGTGCATTCCTTAACATTGAGACTCCAGTCCTACCTATCCTTTACTTTCTGCCGAAAGTGCACAAAAATGTGACCCCCATTCCTGGTCGACCCATCATCTCGGCCAGAAAAAGCGTCTGCGAGAACATTTCCAAGTATGTGGATTTTTTCCTGCAAGATCTGGTTACCAGCCAAACAACCTACCTCAGGGACACCAGTGATTTCCTGCTTAAAGTAAAAGACATTCCATGGCAGGAGGACTATTTGCTAATCTCCATGGACATTACATCGCTGTACACCAGCATACGCCACCACGATGGTCTAGCTGCATGTAAATACTTCCTGGGGAAAAGACCCATCAATTGTCACTTGCATAACAAACTCATTTTGTTTCTAATTGATTGGTGTCTCACACATAATTTCTTCATGTTTAACAGGAAGGTATATCAGCAACTCAGGGGTGTGGCTATGGGAGCCTGCTTCTCGCCCAGCTACGCATGTTTACATGTTGGCTGGTGGGAGGAGCGGGTTCTCATGGTCAAACACCTGACAGCTTTCAACAACAACATTGTGTCTTGGCTACGCTATATAGACGATGTCTTTTTGATTTGGCGAGGTGATGTTAACAGTGCTAGAATTTTCATTAATGAGATCAATGACAATGATCTCAATTTGGAATTTAATGCTAACATTAGTGCCACCTCTGCTGAATTCTTAGACGTCAATCTGTACATCGCCAATGGCTCTTTGCATTCCAAGCTCCATCGGAAGCTTAACGCAGGAAACTCTATACTGCACGCCTCCAGCTTTCACCCTAGGCACCTCATAACTAGCATTCCATATGGGGAAATGTTACGCTTAGCCAGAATTTGCAGCACCCAAGAAGATCGCTTGGAGTGCCAGGGGAAAGCAGTGAAGAGATTCAGGGCACGGGGTTATTCAGCGGCTGTCATACGGAAAGCCATTGACAGAGCCAATGCCATCCCTAGGGAGGAACTGCTAGTGGTCCCATCCACACCTGAGGTTACTAATGCAGCCAACATACTCAGTGAACCTAATAGCCCAGTCACCCCGAGGTTGATCATAGCGCACAACACTGAGGAAAGAGCCATCAGGGCTGTTATCAACAAGAACTGGGGTATTATTAGATCAGACCCCGTATTAGGACCTGCAGTAGCACACAAACCTGACATAACTTTCAGAAGAGCTTTTTCCATGAGGGATGCACTTGTCAGAAACAGCCCAGAGATCGCAACATCTCAGAACTGGCTAGCGGACAGAAAGGGTTTTATCAAATGCCAGAGCTGCAGGGCTTGTAAATTTGGCAAGAACATCACAAAGGTAGACTCAGCCTTTAGACACACGCCACTCACTATCAAGCACAGACTCACTTGCAGAACTGATTTTGCGGTTTACATGTTAGAGTGTAACTGCGGGCTGCGCTACATCGGGAGCACTAAATTGCAAGTGCACCTGTGCATTCTCCAGCACCTCAGAGCAATAGTTAACAATGACCCAGCCTACCCCGTAGCCAGGCATTTCAAGGATGTGCACAATAACAATTTGGAGCACCTCTGCTATTCAGTCATTAATTGTGTCCCACCACTCAGACGGGGTGGTAACAGGGAGAAGCTTTTGAGGCAGTTGGAGAGTAGATATATTCTGCAATTCAATACCAAGTCGCCCGCTGGGCTCAACACCACGGAGGATCTGCACCACTTCCTATAGCATAACATGGCATGCACATCCTTAGTGAGCATACCATCGCTTCACAGCTGTATATCTATGTTATCACCTGTATATATTTCACTCTGTACATCTACTGTTTATATTCCACTATTAGGCTCTGCCCGTGCACCGACTGTATTTACATGTAGTTGGGTTTCCCGTTATTTATGCTATGTGCGACCACATAGACATTACCCAGTATTCATACTGTCATTTTATTTGTCTAAAGTTTGTTTTTCAAACATAGGCACTGCAGGCTTGTATCCTATGTTGAACGGCAACTAACGTACATATAGCATGACTGTGTATAAATATGAATTAGATTGTTACTTTTTCTCAATACGCTGTGTTATACACCCACTGCTGTTTTAGTCATACTTTGTTCATGCACGGACAGTCTTTGGAATATTTCTTGCGCTTGCGCACACATCTTTTCCTCAGTACATTCTTTGCATTTTTATTTCACTTAAATGCTCTTGAGGAAGCACAAACACTACACTTTAGTAATTTTACTTAATTTTGCACTCACGCTTTCCTCAACATGTATATACACGCCCATGTGCACATTTCACCCTCACTCACACTTTTAATTTTTTGCTATATTTAGTGGCAGTTTCGAGATTCATTGCATTTATGCAGTATTTCATTTGTATCTGTATTTGCACCAAAGCTTGACTTGGAAATTTCCACTTTAGCCTTGGTTTTACACGCAGCGCTAGCATTTAGTGCTGCTTGTGGCGCACCGAGAACACAATACCACTGACACATACATGGTTTGGGCATGACTCAACTTCGCACTATGAGCTGTTGGGAAACTTCAGCATGTTTTCTTAACAGAGACATGCTTCCCGTCTTAATGTGCACCGCGTCTAGACGCGTTAGTTGTTCCACAGGCGTTTTTGATTTATCTTTACAAACGCGCCGAGAGCAGTAATTTACTGACTCGCTAAGTGTGGGGATTTTAACGCGTGTTTAAGATGCATTAGCACACGATATTTGTTTCTCAAAATGCTCACAATTTGGCATTCTTTCCGCAGCTTTGTGTACTTACACGCTCAGATGATTGAAATTGGGGATGCCATTGGCACCGATTTCAGCTTCCAGGATACATATGCAGGAGGACTGGGGCTATCACTGGCTTCAGCAGACAGGCAGCTTATTTATAGTCTGCTTACACTTGCGGTACTCAATGGAGTAAAACATGATGTCATACATGTGCTTTACTGCATTTTGCCCACAGTCATACGCTGTAAAACTCCTCAGTCACCACCATGAACATAGTAGAAACACTGCCACTAACACATCTGTATAAATATCACCCTTTCACCAGTAGAGCGCTATGTGATCAAGGCCGCATGTCTGGCGGCCGAAACGCGTCATTTGGACATTTGATGCTCGAATAAATCATCATTTTACTTTCTAACTTTGCCTTTGGAGTCTGTTTCCTGGTGTTGCGCCTTTCTTTGGATGGTGGTACCCCTGGGATCCTGCTGTGGAATATATATATATATATATATATATATATATATATATATATATATATATATTCATATATAATCAGATAAAATAGAACAAAGGCTCAGATGTATCACTTTGCAGAAAGGGAAACAGTTATTACTCAACGTGAACAACCCTTACTCCTGCATGACACAAAATTCTCTAAAACTCACCTAATGTGAAACGTGGATGAAGAATAGCACTTAAATATCTTCCACAATTCACACAAATATATACAATCCATGGTCAATATCAAGAAACCAACTTTCCCCTAATTTATGCACTAGTACCTAACAAACAAAGCAGCCGCGGGCCCATGCAGGTAAGATCGGTGAGGCAGTGGGGCCGGGTTGAGGGGGGGATTCGACAGACAACCACGAGGGTAAATTAAATAAATAATTAAATTTACCTCATTGTCGTCTGTCGAAATCCCCCCCAACCCGGCCCCACCGCTCTTACCTCCATGGGCCACGGCTGAAACAAAGTGCAACATAATATGAATTTTTAAATTAAATTAAAATCCAAGCCAAATACTTCCATCAGATAACAAGATTCGATTTTGAACAGGCAATGATCCATACCATACTGAAAGTATACCACCACACGGGAAACAGCATTAAGAACGCGGACTAAACCATGCGTGCCATTACAACGCAAGTGGAACAACGCTTGCCTTAACGCACTCTACGCCAGCATCAACAAGTCCCTACTCCGCAAACTCCAGACAATACAGAACACCGCCGCCAGACTCGTCCTCCGCATCCCCCGACACGAACACATCAGCCAACACCTACGAAGTCTCCACTGGCTCCCCGTGGAGAAAAGAGTCACTTTCAAAATCCTCACTCACGCCTACAAATGCCTACGCAACAACGGACCCAAATACCTAACGACAGAATCAACTTCCACGTACCCAAAAGAAACCTCCGATCTTCCAACCTCGCACTGGCCAAAACCCAGCGCATCCACAGAGCCAGAGCAGGCGGAAGATCCTTCTCTCACATTGCAGCCAAGACCTGGAACGAGCTACCAGCAGACATCAGACCGCGCCCCTCCCTGAACACCTTCAGGAAGACCCTCAAGACCTGGCTCTTCGGCTAAACAGATCTGCGGACCCCCCCCCCCAGCGCCTTGAGACCCTCATGGGTGAGTAGCGCGCTTACAATTCCCTGATTGATTGATTGAACTAGGCATATGCCTTTACCACCCATATGCCTTTACCGCATATGTCTTTACCATGCATATGCCTTAACCACGCATATTACTTTACAACTATTTCTGTTGTAAAGGTGGCATATGCATGTTAAAGGAGTCAGCGGTCTAGAGTTGTAGTGAGTGGGTGGCGGATGGTAGGTGTTGGAGACTTCCTGTGGATGACAATGGAGGAAACGGCGGCTTGGTGAGTAGAGTTTTTTCAGATTTAGGTTTTAGGGCGGGGGTCAGGGTATTTTTATGGCTGGGTGCCAGGGTTTAGGGCTCAGGGGCGGGGGCTGGGGTTGGGGTAGTTTTAAGGCTGGGGGCAGGTTGTGGGGCTCAGGGCGGGAGAAAAGGACAGTTATTAAGGCTGGGGGCCTGTTTTAGGGTGGAAGCACTGGGGTCAGGGTAGTTATTAGGGCTGGAGCTGGGTATTAGAGCTCAGGGTGGGGGTCAAGGTAGTTTTTAGGGCTGGGGGCAGGGAGGTTTGGAGGGCTTTGGCCAGGGCGGGGGGCTGGGGTATGATCGTTGCCATGCATGTGCCTTTACCAAACAAAATCTGTTGTAAAGGTATGCGTGGCAAAGGCATGCATGGTAAAGACACAATCATGGCTGAGACCGCGTAGTTAAGTTATGCGAAGTAATTGCATGCGTTCTTCCATCATACAACACCCCGCACAGCCATACAAGGCTGCTATTACCACTTTAACCAAAGCCTTTGGAGACACCTGCAAAATTCTGCACTAAGTATAGATTATGCAACAAGCATTAAATTTCCTTATGAAGTTAGAAATTGAATAGCCCTAGCATTCGTGCCTGTCACAGAAGTTGCTCACCATTACAGTTTACTAACTGAAACCCATATTATCAAACACAAGGGGAAAAAAACTAAGCCGCCTCATGGACTACTTTGAAGACACTTGGATTGGCAGACTGCACAGCTCTGGGCACAGACGTCAACCCAAGTTTCAAATTCCTTGGTAGAATGTATAAACAGTGCCCTAAATAAACAAACTAAACCAATAACGCAGTAGAAGGGTGGCATAACTTCTTTCGAGCCTCACTATGTAGAAGGTACCCACTCTATAAACAGTTTTAGAAATTCTACAAAAAATAAAAACTACCAAGAGCTAAGAATCCAACAATCAGTAAATCAACTAAAGCCTAAAATCTTTAAAAAAAAGCAAAAAGGATGGGCGAAATGCTACAATTTAAAGTAAATATCTTTGTAAGTAACCAAGGACTCCACTATCTACAACTAATAACTACGTTAATCCTCTAAACAAACTATCAATATAAATAGACAACAAATGCAACAAAGTAGATAAGACAAAGCACTATAATTGTAAAATAATCATTGAAAATAGTATGCTCAGTTATCAGTCAAAAAAATAATAAAGTTAAACAATAAACACTAGGACTGATAAATAAGCATATTATACTTTATAAATTCTACAAAAATATATTCCATACAGTTTACAAAACAATTCTTCATAAAAAGCATGGCACGTAGAGCATAATTCAGAAACATAATAGCAAAATTACAATGACAAATAAAAAACATTTCATAAAAATGATATCCCCCCCAAATAATTATATAAATTAACATGATTTTGTAGCTGAAGTCCTGGCATCATATTCACTCAAGCACAAATAAACCCACAAATATTGTAAAAAATATAACCCAAAAAGGCAAAAAAAATTAAAATTCATATTACGAGGTATCTATTGAAATTCCAAAACAATTCAAAGAATAAAAACTTCATAAACCTCGACAAAAGGAAATAATGTTGTTATGAACATAAACAGTATATATATTTTAAAAAGGAGTTAAAAATTTGTAAATAGTTAGTACTCAAAGGCAACCCTTGAAAACCTGGAAAAAAAAAACATTTCTGGAACCCCCCCCAAAAAAGAAATATAAAATGATGGTCTTAAAAACAGGACTATCATATATTCTGATCCAACATATCCAAAGACAGGTACACATGCAGTAGTAAGACTTGAAAACCTGCAATAAAAAATCAAACACCTACCTGCAAAAAAACATTAAACTCGTAAAACCCATATAAACATTAACACATGACATTATAAAGTAATAAAACGTACACACATTAGCTATAATACCAACCTACACTACAAACCATACATCTAGGCCTAACACACTAGAGAACCAGAACCTACAGAGATGAGCTGGAGAGTGCCCCAGGGCTCCTCCCCGGATCCCTCCCTTTTCAACGTCTACATGGCCCCCCTCATGGCCATTGTCAGAAACCACGGACTCAACATCGTCTCCTACGCCGACGACACCCAGCTGATACTCTCCCTCACCAACGAACCCCCAGCTGCCAGGATCAACTTTCACAGCGGAATGAAGGTCGTTGCCACCTGGATGAAAGACAGCTGCCTCTAGCTCAACTCGGACAAGACCGAAGAGCTCATCCTGGGACAACCCCCTCAGCCTGGGATGACTCCTGGTGCCCGTAGCACTAGGAACCCCTCCCACCCCTACGGACCATGCATGCAACCTCGGTATAATACTGGACCCCTTGCTCACAATGAACCGCCAAATCAACGTAGTATCCTCATCCTTCTTCCACACGCTCCGCCTGTTTCGAAAGATATTCAGATGGATCCCCACAGAATCCAGAAAGACGGTCACCCACGCACTCATCACCAACAGACTTGACTATGGCAATGCACTTTATGCCGGAGTCACCCAGAAACATCTCAGTAAACTCCAGAATGTCCAAAACGCCACAGCTAGACTGGTCCTCGACATCCAATGGTGCACCCATCATAACACAACACCTCCGACAACCCCACTGGCTCCCAATCAACACGAGAATCACCTTCAAGCTCCTCACACATGCCTACAAAGCTCTCCATGATGCAGGATCAGCATATCTGAACCACCGCCTCGCATTCCACGTACCCGCCAGACAACTTCGCTCTGCCCAACTTGCCCTGGCCACCGTGCCACAGATTCACAAGACCAGAACCGGAGGAACATCCTTCTCCTACCTCGCCGCCAAGACTTGGAACTCCCTGGCCCTCCACCTCAGGCAATCCCCGTTGCTCACCCAATTCAAGAAGGACCTCAAGACTTGACTCTTCAAGGGGGGGGGTGGCCGGACGCCGATGGAGCAGGGAGCCTGAACCTGACCTCCTGCTGGTGATCCCCCATCCAGTATCATTCTGCCCGATACAGGGGGGCCCCACAATAGATAACATACCCCCGACCCTGAAGTGCAGCGGAACCGAGCGGCGCAGAAGAAAAGGGGCTGACAGGTGTAACATTGCAGAAACACCGAGCTCGGAGGAGAGACCGCAAGGCCAGTCAAGATGGCGCCCGCGGCTGCGGTCTGAGAGACGGCGTCTGACAGAAGTCGAGAGGCCCTGAGAACAGCGGGCGTAGCGGACCATGGACGCGGGAAGACAGAAAGCCGGAGCCCTCGCTGTGTAACGGACAGAGAGCAGTATGGAGGTGCTGAGGCGGAGGGCCCGGGGGTAGAAGCGAAGCGGGAGCTGGTACGGGTGCACAGCGGCAGAAGGGGGCGACTGGAAGGACCCCGCTAGCAAACTAAGGGCGCCGGCAAACGTGAGAACTGAGACCTGCTCCCCCTCCTAGGGAGCGGGGGGTCAGAGCAAAGGAGATAGCCTGGGACCGCAAACCCCATGAAGTAACCGCAAGGCCAGGCAAGATGGCGGTTGTGTCCTGATTGGCAGCAGATCGCGGCAACCAAGAGGCCCCAGAAGCAGCGGGCTCGTGCAACTGCTGGACCGGGAGGACGGGTGCCCGGAACTCGCGTGGCCCCAGAATTCTGTCAGGAGGCACAGAGGAAGAGGGCCCAGGAGAGAGCAGCACGAGGGTTCTCCAGGGCACCTAGAGGCAGTGCAGGGTACCTAGAGGACTGCCATCAATGGAATGAGGGTGCCGGCGGTCCCGCTGCTGACCACAGAGACCCACTCTCACACAGGGCGCCTGGGGACGGGGAGACCGGAGCTTGCGTCTCCCTGCATGCAGTGAGGAGCAAGAGCACTGGGAACGGCCTGGACGCTGAGGGACAAATACACGTGGCGACAGAACATCCCACACAGAGCAACGAAGCTAAGGAGCCTGCACTGACAGAGGTGGGTAGAATAAACAGAGAGGAGAGAGGGGTGACGGGCGAGACAGACTGCAGGCCCGATAGGTGGAAGACCATCTGTGGAACCATGGAGCCTATATGGCAGGCAATGCACCTAGGGAGGCCCTGACGAGAAAAACTAGGGACCATGGGATCGAGTGGTGCCCCAGCAAATTATAGGTGTGGAGGTAGCGGCAGAGGGAGGTTCAGAGTGCCTGCTACTGGAGAGCGAGTGACGGAGAGACGGGGCAGCCCAGAATAGCAGGGCACGGAGGACACCAGGAGAGACCCTGCTAGAGAGTTCAGTGAGAAGGGGGCAGAGAGAGCCTCAGGGCCAGTGACCAAGGGCGACTGCGCTGGACACTGCCTGCGGTGGCCGGATTGAAGACTCCGAGGGTGCTTGAACCCCTGGAAGAGGCCTGAACGGAGGCATCAGGGGAAAGAAAGCCCTTCCCAGTGGATAGCCTTCACCATGGGGAAAGTCTCCAAAAGACGGGACACAGAGCAGCAGGAACTGACAGGGGAAGATCCTGGTGAGTCACGACTGCGGACCGGGACCCGAGTGAAAGGAAAGAAGCCCATGAAGACCCATCTCTCTACGACATACTGCAGGCCATAGAAAAGTCCAGAACGGCTGTTGAATCCAAAATCGATACGCTCTGAGAAGACCTGGGCCTGCTGAGGGCGGATCATCGGAAACTAGCAGACCGAGTCACGACAGCTGAAGGGGATATCAGAGACCTGAAGCCGCAGGTGACCACGACTACTCACAGACTTATGGACATTGAAAAAAGGGTGCAGGTGCTGGAGCTGCGAGCAGAGGACACAGAAAACAGAGCGAGGCGCAACAACATATGAGTTATAGGCCTGCCAGAAAAAGTTGAAGGGAAACAACATGGTTGCCTACCTCGAAAACTGGATCCG
The DNA here is from genome assembly GCA_963921515.1 of Calotriton arnoldi. NCBI lineage: Eukaryota > Metazoa > Chordata > Amphibia > Caudata > Salamandridae > Calotriton > Calotriton arnoldi. The sequence continues at coordinate 625,655 of CAWUFW010008481.1, read as the reverse complement.
CACTGAGGTGGCGGAGGAGGGCCTGTCCCCTTACTTTGCCTTGGAACGGGCGCACACGGTCCCTGCCAGGATGCCCCCACCTGGGAGGCCACCGAGGCCAGTAGTAGCGCGGCTACTCTTCTACAAGAACAGGGATCATGTGTTGAGTCAAGCACGGATTAAAGGCCACCTCAAAATAGACAATAGCACCGTTGGGATTTTCCCAGACTTCTCTCGGGGAGTGCAGAGACAGAGAGCATCCTACGTCTCAGCCAAACAAAAATTGAGACAAATGGGGATACCATACTCCATGGTGTTCCCGGCCAAGCTTCGGGTGATATCAACTGAGGGGACGAAGTTCTTTAATTCACCACAGGAAGTGTGGGACTGGATTGAGGAGCAGGGCCCACAAGACCGGAGAGGTGAAGGACAGGAACAGCCGGAAAGAGACTCCTCCAGACTCCCAGGAAAAGGGGGGAAACACAAGTGCCTCCCAACGGAGGCGGAATCTCGACGAGACAGGGAGAGAGCTGTGGCGGCAATAGCATCATTGAGCACCCACGGAGCACGAGGCACCTCCTCATTGTCAGGGGAGGACCCAAGAGAATCAGACTCCGACAACAGCATGAGCACAATGGGGGAGGCCAGCCAGATCCTTCCTTAGGTGACTCCCAGAAAGGCAGATGACATCATCTTAAGGATACACGACACGCAAGTACAAGCAGGACTCTTGAGCAGGGGGGGTCGAGATGACCCGATCATAGGTTTGCATGAGAAGATGAGGGGCCCGGGACGGGCACTATGGTGTTTCTTTGCATTGAACGCTGGATGGGGGTGGATCCGGGGGGGTCGGGGGGGAAGGCTTTCCTCTAGGTGAGCACTAGCCTCGTCGCTACCCGAACTTTGGACACTTGTTCTGATTGCACGTGAGTGCATAGTTTGGATGGGGGAGAGATCCTCACTTGTCCTGGGGAGGGGGTGTTGAGGTGTTTACATAGTTATAAGTTGGGGGCACTGCTGTCTACCAAACGGGGACATGAGCTATAATAGGAAGGATCATGTCACTCAGATCAGGTCGCTGGAAGCTGGGCACGTGGATAGAGGTCAGAAGGAGGGGGGAAGGATAAATTGTAATGCCAAACCAGACGACATATAACCTCCTATCCTGGAATGTCCGGGGTATGCACTCCATGCACAAACGCTACAAATTTTTTTCCCATTTGAACAGATGAGTTATTCACACAGCAATGTTGCAGGAAACACACACCCTGGCCTCTGAGGGGGCGGCATTACATCGGAGGTGGAGGGGACAGGCATACTATACCTCATTCTCTGCGTTCGCAAGGGGGGGTATTGATCTGGGTACGGGCGGTGGTCCCATTCCAGCACACGGGACACAACGTGAATCCAGAGGGCCACTATGTAATAGTCACGGGGAGGCTGGATGGGCAGGATATCACGCTAATAAACATGTATGGCCCGAACGTAGACCAGGGGGTCTTTCTAGAACAGATGTCCGGGATTCTAGCACCTTACATGACTGGTTCGATCATCATGGGGGGAGACTTTAACTGCATCGCGGACCCGGACCTCGACCGGTACCACCCACCTCTCCGCGATTCCCCAGTCCATGGAACGGCCAGGGCCTTTAGGGACTGGCAGACCCGATGGGGGCTTGTAGACACTTGGAGACGCACTCACCCGCTAGAGAAGGAATACTCACAGCTTTCATATGTTCACGACTTACATGTGCGACTAGACACTTTTCTCTGTTCGCCAGACATGCATGCACTGCTTCAGGGCACAGAATACCTAACACGTACTGTGTCTGACCACAACCCGATATTGACTAGACTGCACTGGGGGACACAACAGCAACCTATCCCCACATGGCCCCTCAAGCCCGAGGCCCTGGAGGACCAAGTGTTCTTGCACGAGATCAGGGGCCATGTTGTAACATACTTCGAGGATAATTCTCACTCCACTGACTCCAGAATAACGGAATGGGAGGCCTTCAAGGCAGTAATCAGGGGATGGTGCATGGCAACGTCCATTGGGGTGAGACGCACGTTACTCACAGATGTTGAAAGGGCAGATCGAGCATTGAGGGAGATTGAACTCCGACGCCCGAACCATCCTGAACTCCGTCAGGAATTGCTGGAGGCGAAGGAAGAGGTAGCCGTGCAAGAAGAACGGCAGAGGTGTTTTGACTTTAAAGCGTACATAGACAGGACCCATGCTGAGAGGGACAAGATGGGCAGACTATTGGCATGGCTTGCCAACCCCTCTCGTAGGGGAAATACCATAATTGAAATAGCGGACCCGGCAGGGCGGCCACTATACAGGCAAGATGCCATAAACAACATATTTCATAGCTACTATGCACAGTTTTACAAGAGCTCTGGGCCTAGCAGTGACGAGGAAATTGAGGAATATTTATCGGAGCTTCCTCTCCACACCCTGTCAGAGGAGGACGCAGACCAGCTAGGGGCAGAAATATCAGAGCGAGAAGTGAGAGTGACTATTAAGGAGCTGGCGAGAGGGAAAACCCCAGGCACAGATCGGCTCCCTAAGGAGTTCTACGCAGCGTACGTGGAGGAGTCAGCCCTAAGGTTAGTAAAGGTGTATGCAGAGGCTAGGGAGAGAGGTCAACTACCAAACACCACCCGAGAAGCGGTGATAATTCCACTGCTTAAGCCCGATAAGCCCCCCCTTGAGTGTACGGCGTACAGACCTCTGTCGATGCTGAACCTCGACTTCAAAATCCTAAGCAAGCTACTGGCAACAAGGTTACTCCAGCATATGACATCCCTGGTGCACCAGGACCAGGCGGGCTTCATCCCAAGCAGAAACACGACCCTGAATATACACCGTCTATTTTCCATTATGGAGCTAGGCGCGACAGCAGAACGGGAGGGTGCGATATTCGCAATAGATTTAGAGAAGGCCTTTGATAGCCTTGAATGGCAGTTTCTCTATGCCGTCCTGTCTAAGATGGGGATAGGGCAGGGATTTATACGATGGGTGTGACTGTTATATGCCGACCCGGTGGCGAGGGTCCGCCCGGGACGCACGATATCCGAGCAGTACCGGATGGAGAGGGGCCCACACCAGGGGTGTCCCCTCTCCCCATTGCTGTTTGCACTGGCCGTAGAACCACTAGCGTGTAGGGCACGGTCCGGGAGAGAGTACAGAGGGCTCCAGCTGGGAGGACAAATGCACCACATAGCGTTGTACGCTGATGATCTTCTGCTCTTCCTAATACATGCAGTGGGGGAGCTGCGAGGAGCGAAGACTATGATGGAAAAGTCTGGCACACTGTCGGGGCTGCGGGTTAACTGGCAGAAGTCCCGGCTGTTCCCACTAGAGACGGACACGCCACCACCAGGTGGCCTGGGAGAACTGCGCTGGGAACCCTGATGCTTTCGGTACCTGGGAGTGAAGGTGTTTCACTTCATGGCGGATGTGCAAGAAGGGAATATAGGGGGCGCTCTATGGTCACTCAAGGACAGCATGGCATTCTGGGGAAAACCTCCCCTCTCAGTGGTGGGATGCATTTCCCTACTATAAATAGTGGCACTCCCCAGGTTATTATACTTTTTCACCACGCTGCCGGTGTGGATACCAGGGGCATGGTTCCGAGAGTTGGACTCATGCATCTCCGCATTTATATGGGGGACAGGCAGAAGGAGGGTAGCCCTAACCATGCTGAAAAGGACACAGGCGGAAGGGGGCCTCACCGTGCCAGACATGGAGACATATTATTTGGCAGGGCAATTGCAGAGGTTCACGCAGTGGGTGGCAGGGAGCCTGACACCGGACAGGGAACGCCTCCCTTCACCCCGGATGGGCTGAATGTGTTCCGCACCCTGCTGGGAACTGTGAAACGCAGCAGGTCAAAGCAACGAGCACAAGCGATACGCCAATGCCTGGGGCAGGTGTCTTCAGAAAACTAGGACACGACGCCCATACTCACCGGAACTGCCACTGCCACTTCTGGAGGTACTCCCACATGGGGGACAATGGAGAGGGATAGAAGATTGGGAACAGGCCGGAGCCACGAAAGTGGGAGACCTGTATCGGGATAGGGAACTACTCCCCTTTGAAGAGTTCAGTACAGATTGGGGCATCCCACAGGGACACTTTCTCCTATATGGAGCAGTCACGGGGGCAATACGGCGACACTGGGGCATGGGCACGACTGAGCCACCACAGCATGCCACCTGCGAATACATAGGCCTGGCAGGGGGGACCATAAAAGCCGTCACCTGTTTGTACAGGGCCATAGGACGGGACTCTGCTCAACCGCTAGACCGGTTGAGGCGTCGGGGGGTAGAAGACATAGGCAGGCCACTGGAAGACAAGGACTGGGAGAACATATTATTGCGGACAAATAAGGTGTCTAGAAATGCACGCTTCAGCCTAATCAGCTTCCACATGTTGCACCGAGCGTACACAACACCGGAACGCATTAACCGGTTCTTCCACAGAGAGGATGCCGAATGCCCGAGGTGTAAAGAACGAGGGGCGGATTTTATCCATATGATATGGAACTGTCAGTCCCTGACGCAATACTGGCAGGAGGTAACGAGGGAGACGGCTAGGATAATAGAACGGGTAGTCCCATGCATACCAGCACACGTCCTGCTCAACCTGTTCCCACACACAGCTGAGACTAAGGTCATTGATAAGTTTCAGGACCTCGCCTTCATACTAGCAAAGCGGGAAATTACTAGCAGATGGAAAGCGACGAACTGCTCCAGCATCTATAGGTGGAAACGAGAGTTAATGAAATGGGCGGGGTGGGAGGGCGGAATCTTGCTCAGAAACGCGAGAAAGGGCCTGGGCAGGGTGGAAAGCGCTCAGGCATGGGCGATGCTGATAGAAGAAATGAGGAATGATGACCCTGGGTCTGAAGGCACCACCCCTGAAGGACCATCACAACAGGGGAGTCCTCAGAGGCAGAACCAGGAGGGGGAAATAGAGCAGGTACCAGGAGATGAGAATCCTTAGAAGCCTACGACCTGAGGGGGATGGAATCGGAAGGAAGCGACATGGCGATGCAGAAATACACAACAAGGGGCAGCGGAAGCGATTGATAATGCCCAACCTGTGATCCATAGGAGACAGCAGTGCAGGGGGAGGGTGGGGGATAGTTGGGCTTAGGTTTAGTCGGGGGGACTGGGGAGGGGGTGGAGCTTGAACAATGAATGGAACTGATTACGAATATGAAGACAAGTTAACTTGACATTGTTAGGAACAACAATAATGCAAATTCACTCAACGCATGTACGGAATGTATAACGAGATAAAATGAGACTGCAAATTGTATCCATGTAACGATGATCGAGTGATTAAAGAGGTGTATGGAGAAAGCAATAAAGTTTGTTTAAAAAAAAAAAGACTTGACTCTTCAACTGAACCTCCACGCCCAGACAGACCAGCAGCCACCCCTCCCCCAGGGCCAATAGACCCTCACGGGTAAGTAGCTGGGCTTTAAAAACTCCTGATTGATTGATTGACACACTACACAATTTTACACTACAAGGCTAACTACTGCTAAAAACCACTACCACTACAAGATCATAATACACTCACCAACTAATACACCTTACCTACTTCTCTCAATCCCAGAAACCTCAATTGTAAACTAAAATAAGTCTTACCATAGACAATCATGAGCAGTAGGCAACTCCAACTAATTGAATCTAAAACCGCCAAACAATAACATGAACTGGATACAAAATAGAGTTATTGGATGTAGGTAAGTGCTCCTTTTGACATGGTTAGCCTCCACTTTTTGCTTGATGCCTGATGTGATTTCGAACTGTAAGTGCACTGGGTCCCTGCTAACCAAGTTCCCCGTGTCAGATCTCTTTCCCAAAACTGTACCACAATTGATACAACTTCAGCCACCCTTGTAAGTCCCTAGTAAATAGTACCCCTGGTAGCTAAGGCATGGGTACTGAAGAGGGCCCACCGGGGCTGCATCACGAACAGCAAACAGCGAGATGAAGCATCTGTGCCAGACTCCACTGATACCAGAAGCAATTACCCATCGAGGGACATCAAGACTCCTGATACCCACATCCTGAGTGGCCCAGCTGTCCCAAAAGTACCTCAACAAGTTGCCTGCTCCTGACCGCAAGGACTTCTCGACACACGACGCCGGCTTGACATATCTGCTCTGCACCCGGTCCCACTGGCCCCGATAACGACAGGCCAGCCATGCTTCCATGGTCCTGCACCACTTATGACCCCCTCCCTTCAGTGGGACCCACCGGACTTACTTCTAAGCACTCATGTGCAGTGTTTTTCCAGGTGGCCCCCTCCGTCGTAGTGCACCAGCTACCAGCACCTTCAGCATCTTGCTCCCGGACAAATCCGGGACGCTCCTGAACTTCTGCTACTGGACTTTTGGATATGGCCCTGCTGGCGACCTAAAACAAGAAAGTGGCCTTCTTGGAAGCACTGCCTGATTTTATATGCATTTTTCTACTTTTCTCCATTGGCTTCAATGGTGAGTATTTGCTCACAAATGTGATGTATTTTCCAAACTCTTAAAAATTGTAACTTCTAAGGTACTCACTGTAGATCGAAGTTCTTGGTTGTAAAATGTACATAAAAATCGATACTATTTTTATAAATTGGAATCGGATTTATTCTTGAGTGTGTGTCTCATTTATTGCCTCTGTGAGTACAACAAATGCTTAGCACTGCCCTCTGATAAGCCTAACTGCTCTCCCACACTGCCACAAAAGAGCATTAGTACTATCTACTTTAACCTCTGTGTACCAGGAAGGGATCCACTGGACTCTCTGCACAGTGTACTTTGTTTTAGTACACTATATAGAGTGTCAGCTTCCTACATTGGGAAAAAACTGGCGACCTTATAAAAATAAAAAAAGAATATTTACATAAAAATAAATGCAAATAATGCCAAAAATGTATAATAAATACATTATAAATGCATATATGTATATTAAAATAGGTAGAAAAATTAGAAAATTTTGAAAAAGATAACAAAGTGTATGCCAATTTAAATATAATACCAGTGGCAGTCGCCACTGGGTCGTTATGGTTAGGATTATGTTTCCATAGGAAATGCCTTTTTGGTGATGAGAAAAACTTTGGTGCAGTCTAGCGAATGTTCACAAGCTTTCCAAAAAAGTGCTACTTTTTGCCTAGTTTGTACACGGAAGGTTTCGGGGTGATCCATCAAGCAGGAGCTGAGATAAAGGGGGGGTCCCAAAATGCTTTTTCCCAATTCATTTTTAGGTCGAGCCTCGAGTAGCGCGCAAGCGCTGCTCTGGCGAGACTTTAAGTTAGGGGGTTTCGAAAGCTGACCAGACGCTCGTGCGTCATGGCCTTTTCCCTGCGGCTACACGCGCGGCAGACATCTGTTTGCAATTATCGTGCCCGATAATGCAAAACAGAAGTCTCGCTGTGGTGCGGGCGCGCGCACCACTCGCGTCGCCCCCCCTCCTCCCCGCTCGTGCCTTCAAATGCTTGTTCTTTAAGCAAGCACACGCCTTTCTTTACTTTTGCACAGCGCGACACTCCTGCAAGTGCTATGCTGCTTCAGTGCTGGCCGCCCTGTTATATACTTTTTAATTACTTGATTTATGCCACTGCGCGCCTGAAATGGACGCTGTGCTTTGTCTTTCAAATATGCTCCCTCCCCGCTTCACGGCCGGCCGCAGCGCTTTCATCGCAGTGGATCGGATCCACGATAGTGATGTGCGTGTGCGGTATGAGCAGCGGCTCTCCTGTGGCCTGGGAAGGGCATGTCACCGGTGTGTGTGCGCAGAAGTTGCAGAGACTGCTACAGCCATGAGTACTGCACGGTATTCAGAAGCTCTGGAGGTTATAGCTGCCTCCCCCTCCCTCCTGCTTGTTTTAGGTTCCCCTCCACCCTTCCGCGCTGCACAGATGCGGCACAAAGTGGGCGCTGTGTTAATTAAAGAAATCTGCGGACGCCATTGTTCCCCTCCCTCCCCAAACTATGCCTTTTGTGTGCCTTGTTTTTTTTACCGGACGCGGTGTTTGCTTTATAGTGTTTGCATTTATTGTCTTTTCTATTTCTATATTGGGGCAGCACACACAGCGCTACCTCAAATCTCGGTTTGCAGTAATGAGATTTGGGACATGCTTGCAATTTGGGGAACTGCTACGTTTTACCCTCTCAAGTGAGCGCAGAGATGACACCTTGCACAATTCTGTCCAGAGTTTCCCGTTTTAACGTGGTCGTTTACGTTGCAGCCTTCCAAACAATGTCATTTTTATTTAAACTACTTACTAAAATACGGATATATCTTTACTCGTTTTATTGGTATGTTAAGCATTGATCGGGTCAGATATTCTCAAATAGCACACAGTAAAAATTCTAGGTCTCGATTAATGAATATGTAATTGCATTTTTTTTAAACTGGCTCTATAAATAACGATACTCTGTGAATCTTTATGTATCGGATGGGATAAAAAACGAAAATTAAGAATGCTGATCTGAAAGTAGCACACAATGATTTTGGTGCGTGCAGGCACTCGAATCTTCACGTCCAAGTTTCTATAGGGCATTTTTCATCCGTTACATTTCTGCAGGCTTGACCTGCCTGAATTTGTCAGATGAAAAACCGACCATTGAACTTTACTGACAAATTTATAATTCGGATATATATGCAAACAGTGGTTTGCTCTCTGGCCTGTCCCTTCAATCAAGAAAATTCCCTGCTTCCCTGTTCATTTTTTTGAGGCACAGCAGGAGAACAACTTATAAACACCTCAGAGACAGACAGACAGACACACGCATGGCGGAATCCTCAATGCCATTTCAGTTATCTGCATCCTTGATTTTGTGTTCAATACTTTGACAGCGTTTCAGAAGGGTGATTGCATTTCTGCACTTTCATAAGTGCAGCAGGTGTAGTGCAAACGAGCTATCACCTGTGTGTAAATTCAGCTTCAGAAATTAAGAAACAACCCTCAAGTGTTAACTTCAGAATGAATCTGTACAGTTGGGCGATAAACTGAATAAATGATGTAAAGGAGCCTTGGACTCTGAGTTTTGGATAAAGGTAAATTCATGAAAGCGAGTCTTGCATTCCGTAGCCACGGTCCACGGACTGCGTGATGCTTCTGCCCTTTCGAGATGGAGACCTCCGGGGACCTTGAGGTCTGCTTGGGTTTGAGCAGAGGGCAGGAAATGATGTACTGTTGCATTTTGTATAGTGGTCAGGAAAGTCCAAACAAGAAACGGGGGTGTCATAGAGTGGAGTGCAAAAGAAGAGGGAAAACCAGAAGAGTAAGTTGCTCCATCTAGGCTCCCAGGTTTTGGACCAGCACCCCCATCAACATCAGAACTGGTGCAGTCCAAAGATCTGCCCCCTCAGTGAGTACAGGCTCTGCTACCCTCGAACATTCTGCCTGGCTGTAAACAATCTTGAATCTTACCTCTGCACTCCCTCCCTCACTCAAAACTCCATCACACGGCAGCTAGCTTTGTGTTTTATGTTTACCTCCCGGTGGAACCGCTACTGGCCCCAGCTGCAGACAGTATGCTGCATTGCTAAATACTTATAAGGCCCCAAAGGCGAGACCGATTGCATTGCAAATGCTTGTTCTATTAGAACTTTAGACAATGCTACAGTCCAAACCACTGAACGGATTTGCACCAAATTTAGCAGAAAGCTTGAGTTTGGCTTAGAACTGTTTTGTGTTTTGTTTAGGGACCAATTAAGGCTCAAACACAATGTATATTTCATCTCACAGAGGATCCGTGATGGATCAGTGTTGGAGCTGCAAGCATAACCACGTTTTGTGATTGGCTGGCCGCAACCTGAGGGAAAGGTTGCGGCCACCATCTTAGGACTCTGGAACTCAGTCCCTGAGTCCTGAAAATAAGAGAAAATAAGATATATGGGGTAGAGTAAGGGCGCCCTGGGCCTTGTGAGTGGTCCCAGAGGGACAACCCATGGCATCAAATTGAAAATTTTTTTGGGGGGGATTCTGTTTATCCATGTGATATTCAACCTAACACTTCTGGGGATTCGCTCTGGATCCATGTGGCCTCCCTCCCCAAGCCTTCAGAGGCCCCAGGGACCCTATCCCTTGGGGACCAAATACAATTGAACAAGAAATATGGGCATGCTTCCACCCTCAATGAGCCTTAGTAGGTGGGATCACAGCAACATTTGCTGATTATTTTTTTCTTTTGGCCCCAGAGGGTCCCTCTGCGTCCCCCCAAGGGGCCTAGGAGGGAAGGGTATCCCCACCCTGCCTCCTTATATCATTTTCTTAAATTTCAGGACAGGGGTGTAGTCCTTAGTCCTGTAATGGCTGCTAGCAACATTTTTCTCATATTGATAGAAGCCAATCAGAGCCCTCTCTCCCACAAGAGTCTGACTCCCACGGGAGTAAGATGGCCCAAGGTAAAAAAAGCTCCCTGAGCCAATCAGAATGCTCAATTTTTAAATTGATGCTCCCAACCTTCAAGATATACAAATATTTGTAAACCTTAATTTCTCTCAAAAACCGCTGAACAGATTTACACCAAATCACAAAAAGCACAATCTGCGGACCAAAATCTAGTCTGGCCTACATCAGGTAGATGTGGAGTGCTGCACAGGAGTAGTGACTCTGCGTTGGATGCATGTGTGCCTGGGAAGGGTACAGGAAAAGGATAGAGCTGGGCTGTGTACTATATGTGTTGTTAGTACATGCACTGGGCATATGTATGCTCGTGAGGAATACATTACATAAGAGATGTAGTGCTGTGCAGTACGTGCGCAATGAAAGCATGTGCTGGGTGCGTGTGTGCTTGCGCACAGTACAATACATTAAGGGTGAAGTGTTGTGCAGCGCGCACATACTGATTGTGTGTTCTGGTAGTGGGTGTTTGCAAATAGCACAACCTGGTACAATACAGAAAAGGTACAGTACTGAACATTGCGCGCAGATGGAATGTTTGTGCTGAATGCTTGTGTGTCTACAGTAACAAATGCAAAAAGAACAATTGATGGACAGAATGCAGAACAATATCGTACATTCACCCCAGTACAGAGATCTGGGCCAAAATCCATCGTTTTTTTGCTCACCACGCCATTCCAGTTTGGACCCAGCCATATGCAAATCAGTCTTGACCCTGTGCCCAATGGGAACAGTCCAGCCCGAATTGCCAGGCCAGGTCCTCCCTGAACTGGAAACAAGCATCCTAGGACCGGTTTCGGGATTTCAGCCCTCATCAGCCAGGATAGCCTGACTCCAGTGGCATGGAGAGCACGGGACCCACGTCTGGGCATACCCGTCCCACTCTGGGTGACAAATGCAAAAAGAACAATTGATGGACAGAATGCAGAACAATGTCGTACATTCTCCCCAGAACAGAGATCTGGGCCGAAATCCATCGTTTTTTTGCTCACCGCACCATTCCAGTTTGGACCCAGCCATATGCAAATCAGTCTTGACCCTGTGCCCAATGGGAACAGTCCAGCCCGAATTGCCAGGCCAGGTCCTCCCTGAACTGGAAACAAGCATCCTAGGACCGGTTTCGGGATTTCAGCCCTCATCAGCCAGGATAGCTTGACTCCAGTGGCATGGAGAGCACGGGACCCACGTCTGGGCATACCCGTCCCACTCTGGGTGACAAATGCAAAAAGAACAATTGATGGACAGAATGCAGAACAATGTCGTACATTCTCCCCAGAACAGAGATCTGGGCCGAAATCCATCGTTTTTTTGCTCACCGCACCATTCCAGTTTGGAACCAGCCATATACAAATCAGTCTTGACCCTGTGCCCAATGGGAACAGTCCAGCCCGAACTGCCAGGCCAGGTCCTCCCTGAACTGGAAACAAGTATCCTAGGACCGGTTTCGGGCTTTCAGCCCTCATCAGCCAGGATAGCTTGACTCCAGTGGCATGGAGAGCACGGGACCCACGTATGGGCATACCCGTCCCACTCGGGGTGACAAATGCAAAAAGAACAATTGATGGACAGAATGCAGAACAATGTCGTACATTCACCCCAGTACAGAGATCTGGGCCGAAATCCATCGTTTTTTTGCTCACCACGCCATTCCAGTTTGGACCCAGCCATATGCAAATCAGTCTTGACCCTGTGCCCAATGGGAACAGTCCAGCCCGAACTGCCAGGCCAGGTCCTCCCTGAACTGGAAACAAGTATCCTAGGACCGGTTTCGGGCTTTCAGCCCTCATCAGCCAGGATAGCTTGACTCCAGTGGCATGGAGAGCACGGGACCCACGTCTGGGCATACCCGTCCCACTCGGGGTGACAAATGCAAAAAGAACAATTGATGGACAGAATGCAGAACAATGTCGTACATTCACCCCAGAACAGAGATCTGGGCCGAAATCCATCGTTTTTTTGCTCACCACACCATTCCAGTTTGGACCCAGCCATATGCAAATCAGTCTTGACCCTGTGGAACCCTATGGCTGGGTCCAAACTGGGGTGGTGAGCAAAAGAATGATGGATTTAACCCAGATCCTTGTGACTGGGGGTGAATGTTTGCATTGTCCAGCATTCCGTCCATCAATTGTTTCTTTTGCATTTGTCGCCCTAAGTGGGAAGGGTATGCCCAGACGTGGGTCCCGTGCTCACTACACCACTGGATTCAAGCTAGCCTGGCTGATGAAGGATGATGCCCTGAAACCGGTCCCAGGATACTTGTTTCTGGTCCAGGGAGGACCTCGCTTGGCAGTTCGGGCTGGACTGTTCCCACAAGGAACAGGGTCAAGACTGATTTGCATATGGCTGGGTCCAAACTGGGGTGGTGTGGTGAGCAAAGAATGATGGATTTAACCCAGATCCTTGTGACTGGGGGTGAATGTTTGCATTGTCCAGCATTCCGTCCATCAATTGTTTCTTTGCATTTGTCGCCTAAGTGGGAAGGGTATGCCCAGACGTGGGTCCCGTGCTCACTACACCACTGGATTCAAGCTAGCCTGGCTGATGAAGAGTGATGCCCTGAAACCGGTCCCAGGATGCTTGTTTCTGGTCCAGGGAGGACCTGGCTTGGCAGTTCGGGCTGGACTGTTCCCACAAGGAACAGGGTCAAGACTGATTTGCATATGGCTGGGTCCAAACTGGGGTGGTGTGGTGAGGAAAAGAATGATGGATTTAACCCAGATCCTTGTGACTGGGGGTGAATGTTTGCATTGTCCAGTATTCCGTCCATCAATTGTTTCTTTTGCATGTGTGTCTACAGTGGCACAATTCAAGGAGGTAGCAGTACTGGAGAATAAGTGTGTTGTGAAAGAACACAGAGTGCAAGTGTGCATGAAATGGTACATTACATGGAGGACCCAGGGTTCCATTTTGGGAAGCCCAGGACTCACTGGTGAAGGCATGAGGAAAAGAAGAATTCCACCAGACAGATTTGCGTATTTCTGCATTCCTGTGAGCTGGGTGGAACACACACTGAAGGTAGAGAGGAAGGGACTCTCCCTTTACACTTCAAAAGGTTGCTCTTTGATTCAGTGATAGAGTACAATGAAGGTACACATCTCAGGAAAGGAGATGGTGGGTGGAAGGCAATCAGAAAGAGTAGGGCCTGGAGCCCAGGATTAACATTTTGATGCACATATCACCGAGGCAGATGTGAACTCTAGTCACTTCCATGAATTGTATTGTGGGTCAATCAGGTTCAGAGTCTTGCCTGCTGTGGTAGCCATCCTTTCAAGGGGAAAGAAGAAGAGGAGAAGTGGACACTCTAAAAGAAGCAGGACCACAACATGAAACTTCAAAGACTGTGACCCTAAATCACATTTTGGTGTCTGGACATGGACTATAAGAAGGGGAGGTTAAGACCCCAACCTTGGTCATCTGCTAAGCAGTCAGATGGGCAATGTGAGGAGCAGAAGCTCTGCAAGACATCTGCTTGTGACTAGGAATGGGGACCAATGCCTTCTAGTCTCCCTGCTGGGTGCTGGAAGATCACCAGGGGAAATCAAGATTACCTGCCCTAGAGCCTGGAGCACCAGCGCCTGTCTGCTTGCCATGACCAGTGTGCCCTGTGAGGAAGAGAAGTACGGTGGGAACCCCTACCCAGAGGACGCACTGAGAGAGGTGTGAGGAGATTGACTGAGCACCGTTCGGGCCGTTGTCCTATGCTGAGTGGTCCGGCGACCCTCATATGGCAGGAGAGGGCCACTGTGATCTGAAGTTGTGCAATGAGTGCTGTGAGGGAAGTGCTAGGCCCACACCACCTCGCTGTGGTGACCCCGTATGCCAGAGGGGACCACCATTGAGTATATTTTGGCCAGGAGTGTGAGACTTGTGCCCGAAACGTCAACCCCGTGTGCCAGAAGGAGCTGCCATAGTGAGGGCAATCACGCCGGAAGTGTCTGCTCAAGACCTTGAGCAACACTGCAATCCCGTATGTGAGGAAGAGCTGCCGGTATCACTGTGGCTAAGAGGTCAGTTCATTGCCCAGACAAAGGATGACTGCTATGTCTAGTAGCAAAATCCCACAGACTTTGATCTGCAGCTGACGGATTCCCCAAAGACTGAAAGGACATCACCGAAGACATTTCACCCTCGCTTGGGGCTCCATTTGGGAGCCAGAGGATCGAATCCCCACCCCACCCCGAGGTGGAGAAAAGTGACTTACCTCATGGAACGAACCCACAGTGCTGCTTGAAGGAGAGATTCTGTGCCTGCCGGACCTCGAGCAGCTCGACTTTGCCAAACAGGATCACGGCTCAGGAGAGCCCTCGGAGAGGGCACTCGCTGCATCGCTGAACGCTTCCATTCCCCTGGAGTAGGTAAGACTGGAGATGGGACTTTTGGGGCCCTAGAGGACTCGCTGCTAACGGTGCTGCCACACCATAGATACTTTTGACTGAACCCTAAGAAGTCAAACAGGAACTCTTGAATATGTCCTCCTAGCAAGCAATTCCTGGATGCGGCAACCAGTGAATGGGGAATAACCGCAACCACATTATAAGAAAAAGTGTGGGACAGGGAATTGCCTGACCACAACTATTGTCAGACCCAGCTCCGCAGGATCCAGTCGAAGCAGACAAAGGTCCACCTCCTGATAGCACCAACACCCTGAAAGCAATATGTACAAGTATTCGAGTGATCAGGCGAGGGAAAAGGAGAGGGAAGGGACAGCAGTGGAATGGAACCTGAAACAACAAACATAGAGATATAAACAAAGGTATGATATCTACTCTCATATATATCTCACTAAAGGATAACACATTAGTACCTGAATAAATACTGAAGTAGATACAATCCGTGGGCAATTTCAAATAGTGCACAAACCAATCCTGGACCTGAAACGATAAACACTCACACTCATTAATGCCTGCAGATGTGCACTACTCACAATTGGAATGAACCCACTCATGACCTAATACATACCCACAGGTTGCTTTGCACACAGGATTAAAGAGACCCCTTGAAGTTCGTAAATAATAACGCCTTCCCCTTAGTGTAGGCAATAATACTGCAAAGCCAGACTGAAGAAGTATTCAAGGCCCCCTTTTTCATGGAGTAGCTGAAGCCCAAATGGTTAACGTCACCAATCAGCGAAGCCTCCCTTTAGAGTACGAGTCCCAAACCAAGTCTTGTCACTTCCCAAAAAATAAGGAAACAAAAGAATACAAACGGCAATACGCGGTTAACTCACCGCTGTATTCCGCTGTTCTCCTAGGGCTGAAGGGAAGAACCATTTCCAAGCCCAACGGCAATACGCGGTAATTACACCGCTGTATTCCGCTGGGTGAACAATCACCAAATCCTGAATAACGATTTCCCCAGAGACGGCAATACGCGGTTTAATCACCGCTGTATTCCGCTGGGTGCACAATCACTGAATCCAGATGATGATTTCCCCAGAGACGGCAATACGCGGTATGCTCACCGCGGTATTCCGCTACAGGGATCACTGTCTCAACACAACGAGACTAGAATCAAGGCAGGAAGCCGAAATCCAAGCTCCCTCAGAATTCCTACTGAGTACTCACTTGACGGACGCTGACCATCCGAGCAGCTAACTCTCAGCGCTAGGGTATTCCGAATCAGGAACCCTCGTTGGCACTTCCTTCCTCTGATCCTCTCTCGGCCGAAAGAGAATCACTCCAAAACAAAGCAGAATTACGCGCAGCGTCCTGCGCGACGTGCATGCCTAAATACCCAATCTCCCCCGGGATCATGGGAGTAGTAGTTCGTTAGGCCCAGTAGTCCTTATACTTGCTCGGTAGGCGCTGCTAAGCATGGTACCTGACAACTATTGCCCTAACCTCAAGGGGATTGTGTTATTGCTCATGATTTGTTATTCCTTTGCATGTGTACAGTTAGAAATAAAATTCTTCTTTTTCTTACAAAAGTAAGTATTTGACTGGACATTGGTTTATTGCTCGTACTGTGTGCACTTTGAGTTATGAGTCATGTTCACTTATGTGTATCTACAATCCCCCCCCCTCAAGGGAGCCTTTGACTGCTTGTCCACAGCTACCACTGAGAGTCAAGTGCAGAAGGGGTACTTGGCCCAGTTGCTGAGTATCCATAGTAGGTTGGGCCCCAGGAAATCAGGAGTAAAAGGCCTCAATCCCCACTGTTTGACCCAGTAGCCCCTTGGTGCCCCATGGCCCTCTGAAAGGGTTTTTAACTAAACTATAAAAAAAACAAAGGTTAAAGTGATGTTTTATTTTTTAACTCGTGCCGTAAAGTAATAATAGCTCGTGCCCCCACCATGCACAGTGTTGCCATCAATGATGTCATTTCAGATGTTTTAGTCATGTTATCAATGAAGACATAGAACTTGTCATGAGTGATGTAATATGTAGGCTAACTAGGAGTGCAAGGGGGAGGGGGAGAGTTATAGTAACTTTAGGGCATGAGTAAGGTCATACGTCAAGCACCCCTCACCTCTGCATTTTACGCCAGGCTCTGGGAGCTAAGGTCCTCAGTGCTGCAATTGGCTCGAGGAAGGCATCCCCCTCCCTTTCCTAATGATGTCAGGCCCCGGGGGGAGGTGTTAATGGGGCCCTAATCAGCTTGGAGAGGGGGCCCACATGCACACCCCTCCCCAATAAATATTTTAATAGAACCTGGGACCCTAACCCTTTTTCTTTAATCGCGCAAAAACAACTTCCAATTTGTTTTAATTGGGGCCAGGGGTGGAACCTCTGGACCCACCCCCCCAAACAATATCCCTACCCTGTATTTAAAAAAATATTTATTTTTAAGACAGGGAACTATGTATCCGAGACCCGCTATGGGTGCTGCAACATTTTTGTTCATGTTGTGGACAGCCAATCAGAGTGCTCGCTCCCGTGGGACCGAGATGGCCCAAGGGAAAATGTCTTGTCAGACAATGAGAACGCTCTATTTTTTTAAGTTGAGCTGGATGAAATGTTGAGAGAGTCTCTCAAACCCAACTGTACAGATATACAAATATTTTTGTACCTTAATTTCGCACAAACTACTGAATAGATTTAAACCAAATTACAAAAGGCACGCTTTCTGGGTCAAAATCTAGCATGCTGCCAAATTTGGTGTGATTCCATTCAGCCATTTTGGCTGTAGGGCTTTTCAAAAAAGTCCTTTTACCACTCCAGGCACAGTATTACAGATTTGGATTGGTAAAATACCATCCAAGCCAACCTGAAATTAATAAAAAGCAACCCCTGACACGTATTTTGCTTTCATTAGAGCTCTTCAGAGAGGTATAGCTTTGTCCAGATACAAGGGAGCACCCAGTATAAGTCAAAACAATACCCTTTCAGGCATAGAGTGTCGCATAAATTATGCAAAAAAGGGAGCAGAGAACTCTTGGTAGTTCTCAAGTTTAGGTCGAAAGCAGCTCCAGTATAGAGCACTCTCAAAACCAGCAACACTCTAAATTTGCTCACCTCAACTGTCGTCCAAATAATAAATATATATATATATATATAACAACCAGGCTCTCTTCAGGTACGAACAGAGTGCGACACAGCTCCGGGGTAGATTAAAAAGGGCTTTAATGATTTCTCTCATGCTCCGTGTGCAAAGTCCAAAGAAACGCTCGGCAGACGCGTTTCTGCTTTTAATAGCTTCATCAGTGCCCGTTTCTCTGGCTATTCTATTCCTTGGGGGGTCAGTTAAAATAGATGTCTGCTGTGACCACTTCCCGTCAGGTGACTTCTTGCCCCTCCTCTGCCATAAGGACTGCTGGACACATCACATTACTCCTCCCGGGCAACTGCCTTCTGGGTGTTGAAGTCCTCTGTGGGAGCCCATACAATGACGGGGCCTCCCAAACACCAAGTGATGTCCCAATCATGCTGGCAGCTGAATCCACACCTTCCGCAGTTGCCTGAAGGATTCCAAGCCCTTTCCAGTCTCCCCTTGTCAGGCAATATGATATTGCCTCCTCTCTCCCCATGTGCCGGATAACTCCTTCTGGAGACGTGTAGCACTGGGGGGGCGACGCGTTGCAGACAGTGCTCCAAACCAACTTTGCAGATGTCCCGCGTAGCTCCTGAACGGGAGGGCGTATCGCTGGCCAGTACCTGCTGACTGGCAAAACACAACAACCAGGCTCTCTTCAGGTACGAACAGAGTGCGACACAGCTCCGGGGTAGATTAAAAAGGGCTTTAATGATTTCTCTCACGCTCCGTGTGCAAAGTCCAAAGAAACGCTCGGCAGACGCGTTTCTGCTTTTAATAGCTTCATCAGTGCCCGTTTCTCTGGCTATTCTATTCCTTGGGGGGTCAGTTAAAATAGATGTCTGCTGTGACCACTTCCCGTCAGGTGACTTCTTGCCCCTCCTCCGCCATAAGGACTGCTGGACACATCACATTACTCCTCCCGGGCAACTGCCTTCTGGGTGTTGAAGTCCTCTGTGGGAGCCCATACAACGATGGGGCCTCCCAAACACCAAGTGGTGTCCCAATCATGCTGGCAGCTGAATCCACACCTATAATATATTATATATATATATATATATTACCTACTGGCGGTCACCAGTAGGTAGTTATAGTTAGGAAAAGCATTTTTTGATGTGCTTATAACTGTGGCGTCGTTTGACGAATCTTTACGAAATTTTCCAAAAAGTTCCTCTTTTCAGGTCAGATCCTATCCTAAAAGTTTGGGGGGTATTTGTCAAGGGGGGGCTAAGAAAAAAGGGGGATCCCAAAACGTGTTTTCTCCATGCAATTTCCATAGGAAACTTTAGACAAGGCTACAGGTCAAACTGCTGAACGGAATTACGCCAAATTTGGCACAGAGAAAGGTCTTGGTCCAGAAAGCACGCTTTTGTTTAAATCGGGTAAATCCTTTAAGTAGTTTTAGTGAAATATTAAATTTTCCAGATATCGATATTTAAGAATTCTGACATCTGATTGGCTGAAGCGTTACGAGCACGAGCTTGCGGCTGATTGGCTGCAAACTGTTGAAACTAGGAAGTGTTGGCAGCCATTTTGTGATTCAGTCCGTCAGCTCACAACTCTCCCTCTACAAGGCATCAGGTCCGTAGTTCTACCTCTGCGAGGCAACGCTAAAAATATACCGCAGCTCTGTCTGTGTGAGATACCCCTTTCACGGTTCCTCTCCCCACATCACCAGCTCGCGGCTATGCCTTTAGAAGCCAGTCCGTCGGCTCGCAGCTCTGCGACTGTGAGCTGTGAGCCATTTTGTGACTCAGTCCGTCAGCTCGCATCTCTCCCTCTAAAAGCCATCGGATCCGTAATTCTACCTCTGCGAGGCAATACTGAAAATATCCCACAGGTCTGTCTGTGCGAGATACTCCTTTTACGCTCCCTCTCCCCACATCATCAGCTCGCGGCTATGCCTTTAGAAGCCAGTCCGTCGGTTCGCAGCTCTGTGTCTGCGAGCCGTCGGGCCCGTAGCTCTACCTCTGTGAGCCACCTCATTAGCTCGTAGCTGTGTCTGTGCTAGCAGGCCCGTCGGCCCGTTACTCTCCCTCTGCGAGTTAGCCCATCGGGTTGCAGCTCGGAGGGCTCGCAGCTGTATCTCTGCGAGCCAGCCCGTTAACTGATAGCTGTGTGTCTGCTAGCAGGCCTGTTGGCCCGTTGATCTTCCTCTGCGAGTCAGGCCACAGCTCTCCCTCTGCGAGCCAGTACGGTGCTGTGCTTTTGCGAGCCAAAGGCTCGTAGGTCTCCCTCTGCGAGCTGAGCCCACGGGCCGCAGCTCTTCCTCTGCAAGCCTGCCCGACGGCCCGCAGGTGTCCCTCTGCTAGCCGAACCGCAGCTGACACTCTGCGAGTCGAAATTGGGAATATAAGGCGGCTCTAAAAAGAGCCCTTGTGTTTATTAGTTGGAGCTACATGTAAGTGTGAATGCACAGCTTCAGGTTAATCAGGAAAACTCGGTTTCCCTCATCTGTGAAGTGTACTCCATCACTTCTGTAGATATCAGCCATATCAAAACGTATGTTGTTGTTGTAAATCGACCCCATTCTATGGTCTCTGAGGTATGCAGACACAGCTTTGTTGACATTCTTCCTAGATTTTTCAATCTTATGACAAAATTGGTTTGACCATTTCCACTTCTGTCTTTGGCATATATTGGAATATACAAAGACAGTTTGAGGCAAAAGTAACATCAATAGTCCAAAGGTGTCCTTCATAAGCATTTCCAAACCTACCCCAGTCAATGTGCCTAGGTCGTTACCACCACAGTGCACAATCATGAGATCAGGGTGTTGAAGATGCAAACAGGTTTTAACCAAAGGGAGCAATTGGTGCCACTTCAATCCTCTCTGTGCAAACCATTTAATGTGCACATTTTGTAAACCTAGGTCTGAGTCAATACGTCTCTGTTCTGCATACCTCTTGCACCAGAAAACATAGCTATGTCCTACAATCCACACTAGCATTTTGAAGGTATGGCTAGAAGATATGGATAAATGTCTGTAGCTCATGCAGTCCGTTCGTAGAATAAGAGATATGTTTAAACATGGGGAACTACTTTTTTTACATACAAAACGTTAACCGATTGGGAGATGAAATGTATTGTGTCCTAAAAAGTAGGGTGTATATTAGTTTTGAGGAAAAGCATTTTTGTGATTGGTTAATAAAAAAGCAGTTTATAGGTGGAGCACATATTATAGGATGAAATTTGCTCAGCTCAACCACACCTGCTAATTGTATTTGGAAGGTGCAGTTCAAACTTGAAAGAATGGTGAACTTTTGACCTCCACGTGCCCTTAAATGTTGGAGAAAATGTTGCAAAAAAAATATCGGTAGGTTTAAAAAAAATGATGAACTTTTAACCTGCACGTGTCGTAGAATGTTCTAGAAAGTGTTGATACAATACCTTGAACTTTTCACCTGTATGTGTCCTTAAAAAACTGTTTATATGGAAAGTTGAAAAATAACCAATAAAGAGAGGTTTTGCAATCTAAAAAAATAAGGAACTATTCTGATTTGTTCTTTACATGGATTTATGTGTGGAGCAACAGGGAAATTGTGCCATTACTGGTTCAATTCTTGATGAAAGCGGTGCATTACATGTACTGTGTGACAAGAAAACAATTGCATGCGTTTGTGACATTTGAAATCTGTATACCAACTAGGAAGGTAAATTAGAAATTAAGAAGGTGTGTTATGTGTTTTGTAGTAGTGGTTAAGTATTTGAGACGATATTTTTAACTTTGAAAGTATTTTTATTTCTAAATAACATAGTGATAGTAAAGTTTGGTGTTTTATTGGTTCTAAAATATGCATAATGTGTTACTAGTTGTTAAACAAGTACTTTATATATGTTTAGGAGTTTTTCACAAAGAAAAAGTGTAAGTTGTCATCTGTAAAAGACTGTGGGCCATATTCTCAAGACCAGTGATAACATTATCGCCGATTTAGCGGCAGTTTCCTGCCGCTAAAGCGGCGATAATGTTATCGCCATTCTTGTGAATATGGCCCTGTATGGTTTTGAAAATTCGATGTAGCGTTAATTTCCATTTGTATATCTATTCCGGCGAGATAAACAGAATGTGGGACGTTTGGAAATTATGCTCAGTCTGGAAATAGTGGAGAAGGGGTGACAGTAGAAAATTCATGTGTTATTAACTTAACAGAGATGGAATGTGGATCAGTTAGAGGCTCAGCTTCCGCATTGCCCACGTCACCTGCGTCCAGCCCTGGTTCCACTGCCGAACATGCACATTTGAGTGTCCCATGGATGTCTGCCTATCCAACACAACTGTTGATGAATTGGACTATGACTTGTGTTTGCGCCCCCTGTTGGATAACGAACAGGAGTGTAACCGAGACAGCCGTGCATGGGATGCCTTGACATACTGCGTATGTATTGGTAGTTGTGCATGGGAGATGGCACAATTTCTCGTGTGCAGTGACCACATCGAGGCGCTCCCCTATTGGGCTGTGTTGCGGATCAGTGAGACGGCATGGGCTGAGCACACCTGCCCGGACCACCTAATGGATTGGCTCACCCTGGTGTTCCTTGAACACGACAACGACGTACTATTGGAACATATTGCACATGAAGCTGCACGGGCATTCATGGTCGAGTAACTACGTACCTGCAGCCACATCCTATTGCCAACCACAGCACATGGCCCAACAACTTGTTGCACTGTGGGGATTGCTCACATATCCCACCAAAACAGAGGACACGTCTCCCTTCGGTCGAGCTCTGGATACATGTGCGTGGAATAACGCGTGTGCACACACACCTGTCCAAGGCGACGCAGGTCCATGGTCCGAGCAACACAGCGTCGCTTGGGAACTTTGCCAATTCGGACACACTGCTCGGTGAGAGCACACACATGGCGATGTAGCACGACATGTGAACCTGTCGGACCCTCACACCTGATCACTGTCGGCAGAGCAGACAATTGCTGCACCCCTGAGTCAGAGCACCATGCAGACCCCATGTACAGTGAGTCGTGCCCCCTCACACGGGGCACTGTGCAGACGCCAAATAAACCATCCGACTTATCCACAGCCCACACATAGAAGCCCCTGCCTGTGGTACCCCCTCATGGGATGGCCTTGACACCCACAAAAACAGCAACCCATGTCCCACAACGTTGTACACTCATTCAAATCATTGCTCAGAGCTGTGGCATATCCTCCACACAAAAAAGAAGAAATGTTATGTGCACACTTTGTGGTCTCATTTTTTACACTGAGAGGTAGATTTCAATGTCAGTCAAGGCTGGTGTGGCACTGCGAGGCTTTGCATTTGGGTGTTCTTAGGAAATCTAAGTTGTTGGGGAGCAAGGCAAGGTGGGCTGTGAGCGTTGTCATATGTGATAAATCTTGCCCATTTCAGCCCCAACATCATCTGCCCCTCGACATGTACCCATGCTGCGTGTAAGTGTCTTAAGCATGTCCGTGCCTGTTGTGGCCGTTGCCTCGTCCGTACTGACACGCACATGCCAATAAAGCCTATGCCACTCCACTGGTGTCTAACTGTGAGGTGTGTTGTAAAGATTGTCCACTCGTGTGCCACAATGAGCCTCCTCCCAACACAGGGAAGAACTAACTGTCGCATGAGCAACGGGGGTGTATCCCTTTGGCAAGCTCCGCCTCTGTGAGCCAGACATTGTTTTTGCATAGGTGCTGAACGACATCTGATGCAGCCCCATCACCTACGCAGTCTGATGTGTCAGGGGCACACAGCCATGCAGCCATCACCCCGCCAAACACACCGGACACAGAACCCGTATGAGGGGAGTTTTGTACCACATTGCCTTCATTGCTGATGTTCTGTGATTGCTATGTGTGTGGGCTGCATTGTGGGGGAATTGCCTGTGCATGGATGGCGATGCACACACACATGTTGGCATGTGGAGCCAGGTGCCCGTGCGGCCTTGCGCTGCTTGTGCTATCTCACTCCGTCTCTCTCCCTCGCTCTCTCCCGCCCTGTCATAGCAAACTTGTGAAAGCGATGGGTGCGTGACTCTCAGCGCGGCACTCGAGTACTTCTTAAGTCTTTCAAACACCGAGGGGTATATTCTCAAGGACATATCGCCGAGTTAACGGCACTTTATCGCAACCAAAATGTTGATAAATTTAACGCACCATTCACAAGCTGGAGCAAACAGCCCATATCACCAGTTTACCAGCGATAGCAGCCTCAAAAAGCATTGTCACGGATGTCTCCGGCAAATATTGCTAATGAGATGTAGAGTAGGCGTTCCCAAGGCAAAAAGCAGCGAACACATCACTTCGCAAGTGTCTCAACCACCAGCAAGATCGTCGAAGAGAGTACAAAACAGGCGATAAGGTGCGTTAGTAGCAGAAAGTTTACACCTGCTCTGAGCTGGTGTAAAGTCGTACTACAACCTGTAATATGAAAGGGAGCCCAGCCCAGAGCCACACGTGAATGACAACAGATGCAATGGAGCCAACAATCATGCAGCTCGGACACCCAACACTGCTCCGACACCCCCCGCCACCAGCCCCTTTTCCGCCATCCCCCCCTCACCTCCCCCCCCCACACAAACAAATGTGACAGCAACCTTAGGAAATCTGGAACATAACAAATTGGCTGATGTCGCACAATTATAGTAAAGAAGATGCATGTGAGGTTGGACAAATAAGAATCTCAGTCATCTATGGATTTACATATAAAACATTTTATTTAAACAAAACAACAAAATAAAAGTAGGTACAGGTATGGCGTATCATCCCTCGACAATTTGTGAATCACAGCCTGCAAGACAAAAAGAAAGATAAGATTGTGCGTGATGCGTCCATGAAAGGAGAGAGAGAGAGAGAAAGAGTGAGAGAGAGAGGAAGAGAAAAAGAGTGAGATACAAGGTAGCGAGAGAGAAAGAGAGAAACTGTGAGAGAGAGGTAGAGAGAGAGAGAAAGAGTGAGACAGAGAGGAAGAGAGAGAGAAAGAAATAATGAGAGAGAGAGGAAGAGACATAGAAAGAGAGAAAGAGTGTGAGAGAGAGAAAGGAAGAGATAGAGAGTGAGAGAGAGAGAAGAGAAAGAGTGTGAGTGACAGAAAGGAAGAGATGGAGAGGGAGAGTGAGTGTTGACACTGTGGAGAAAATACTCACAGCTCACCTTTCTGCCACCGGTGTGTCTCCAACCACGTGCCGGGACATAGTGCAGTCTTCAAGTTTAGTCATCTGAAACATAGTATAGAATCAGTAATGGCAGAGTACATACAACTGCACACGCCTAATTCTTTGTTTCGCCCCTGCGCACCCAGGCTGCTGCACCCCATCGACTCCCACCGCCCAGAGGTGTCTGCCCGCCTCTGCGCACCCAGGCTGCTGTATCCCATCCATTCCCACTGCCCAGAGGTGTCTGCCCGCTGCTGTGCACCCAGGCTGGTGCACCCCATCCAGTCCCACTGCCCGGAGGTGACTGCCCGTTCCTGCGCACCCAGACTGCTGCATCCCATCCACTCCCACTGCCTAGAGGTGTCTGCCCGCTCTTGCGCACCCAGGCTGCTGCACCCCATCCACTCCCACTGCTCAGAGGTGTCTGCCCACTCTTGTGCACCCAGGGTGCTGCACACTATCCACTCCCACCGCCCAGAGTTGACTGCTCGCTGCTGCGGAAACAAGCCTCTCTGCTCACCTTCCACCACCGGCGTGTGTCTAAGAGGGTCCACCACGTGCTGAAGCAACCTCCTCAGGCATTGCGTACATGCGGTCAAGCCGAGCTCACAATTCAAAGTGGGTGTTGATTGCAGGATGGCCACGCATCATCGCCGGC